>PITA01002253.1:0-166949 GCA_004023965.1 Spilogale gracilis | reverse complement strand
TTAGATGGTGGCAACATTCTACAATGCTCTACAAAATCTGCAGTCAATGAGGCTGAAGCATAAGGGCAAATGGGCTTGTTAACTTTCCCTGACCTTGCTTCTAACTCACTACTCTCCAATTCAGACTTGTGGACAATAATTTTCAAACAATTTCAGAGCTCACACACCAACAAATAGCCTCACAGGAAGGAAAGAAAGAGGACAAAATGCCCAGTGCTTACTGACATCTAATCAATTACCCCACTCACTTTTAAACACATGGACTAAAAGTGTGCTCTACAAGCAGTAGGGAGAAATGTATCTGGGGCATAAGGCCAGAAGTGTTACCCTGGGAAAAGCCCTTCCAAATGAACCTCCTAATGTCTTTTAGGATATATTCCTTATTTAAAAAATCATTTATCAATCTGTACATTTGAATGTATAAAAATACAATTTCCACCAAAAATTCTATGGATTATTTAACCATTTTTACTTAGAAATGTGTTAGGAACACATACACACATGCCTAAGTTTCATGGAGCTCAAGACATCGATATAGAGGACCAAATACATATTTTTGTACTAAGTAGGTAATTAATAAGTTCTTAAAATGAACATGATAGTAAAAACAGAAACTTAAAAGATGTTAGTATATCCTCATACAGAGGTTTAAATATAGTTATAGATTGTCTGGGAAAGTCACAGGAATGGAACTCAGTTACTAAGAATGACTATGATTTCTAAACATTTAAGTTGGGCCTTGTGAATCAAAAGAATTATGGACTAGAAATGCAGACATCGCAATTCCTTTTCCACCTTTGTTGCTCACTGACTGATCTCGTCATGTTTGCTGTTTTCCCATCTGTCTCTGAAGAGGTATTTCCCATCCCAGCCTACTGTAAAATTTTTTCCAATGGCTTCAAAGATGTAAATATTATGAGTACTATTATACATAAAAGAAGGAACATTGGTAATTTTCTTTGCTTGCTTTGTTCATTTAATTTTGACAACTACCAATTGCCCCTAAGTTAGCATTATGGAAAGGGACATGTAGATGATGATTTCATCTCATTAAAAATTCCATCAAAGTTTTAACAAAAACTTTTCCCAAGAAGTCTTCTGTAAAGCTGTAAGTGCTGTGCCTAAAAAAATTGATCCTACTGTCAAATAAGTTGGGAAATACTGGGTTAAACAAGAGAAAAGAGCTATGCACTGGTATTTAGAGTTTTAACACGGTCATGATACCTGAGCATCTATAAGAACTGAAGTATGGTACAGTTGCAAAATTCCCCACATTTATTTGGCCAATGGAATACTTTTCAGGTAAAATATCCCAAGGGACTGGTATTCTAAGGGAAGTGGAAGTGGAAGCTGGGCTGTTACATATACAATGTTTTTCAAGTGGGGCACCTAACAAAACAAGAGTGAAAAAAAGCTATCATAATTTAAATCTACTTTATGCCTGGAGAAGACTTCTTGCCCATGTCAGAAAACCTGACCTTTTTCAGCATGAAAAAAAGGATCACCATGGGGATTTTCTTGTCTACATAAAGGGATAGACTGCAGAGGATTTATACTTAGTGGCTAAGCTAAGACCATTCCAATACATAAGAAGAAGGATGGCCTGCAGATTTGGGACCTTAAAAGTGGTGATATTTTTAGATATAATTCAATACTTGAATTAAACACAAAACATAGCTGACTATAGAGAAGTGTTGAAAGCTCAGCATTTATACTCAAGTAAGCAAATTGCAGCATTCTGCACCAGCATCAAATTCTGAATGCTTTTTACCTAGATATCCTTCTGCAATTCTGCTTCAATGGTAGAAAATTACATATTCCCAAATAAAGGTGGACACATAAGAAGACAAGAATGCCAAAGAGATGATCAGAAAACCATGATGACCAATAGGTTACATTATATCAAAATTATTGTTTCTCAATAAGGCATAATTTTAGATAAACAAATATTTATGACATGTTAAACATTTATGCACGCCTTTAGAAAGTGAAGAGTTTGTTTACAAGAAAACCTACTGAAAAGGAATCATATGTTTTGATCTTTGCAGGGTAAAAAAATTTAAAAAATTAAAATGTTGCCTTAAGGCCCCAAAGACAGCCATATGCTTTTGCATACATTTTCACAACTCAGCAGCTGCTCACTGAACCTCTTCCATTTCAAGTTTTCCTGTTGACCACTCTCTTCTGCAAGGCTTCTGTGACTGCCGGATGGAAATATTTATGAAAACACTGGGGCAGCCAGGATCGTCCAAGTGTTTTCAAATGTTTGCTTGGCAAAGTGTTGCTGGCAGGCAAAATGTGCTCCTACAAGGGTTTCAGTAAGTGTTTATGCCTCCTCAGTGTATTCCATTTGTAAATGTGGGCAGAGACCTAAACTGTGATCTCTAGAAGCCTTAAATGAAGAAGCTGAAATTCACTTTGCCTTAAAAGGCATTGCACCTGCCAATCTTACCCTTTCCAAATCATGTTAATGGATTCATAAGCAGGCTCCATTTTTAACCACCTCTATAATCATGGGCACAAACTGAGAAATTTGAGGCTCTTCTTGATCTCCATGAAAGAAATCAGGGAATTTGTTTCAGGAGAGTTGTTTCTTAAATGCTTGACATATAACTTTAAGTGCTAAGAAAGAGAATGACATAGATTGGGATGAGGGGGGTTTCACATAAAAGGGGAAAACATAGAAGAACTAGAGAAGATGATGCATTCAGGGAACTGTAATAATATGCAATGGCTATCAGAACATTGGTCATCAGATGGGTGAGGCAGAAGATTAATCTGGAGAAATAGGCAAGACCCACATCATAAAGAACCTTCTAAATCACATGCAAGAAATACCACCAGAATTTCTTACAGAACTAGAACAAATAATCTAAAAATTTGTATAGAACCACAAAAGACTCTGAATAGACAAAGTAATCCTGAAAAAGAAAAGAAAAGCTGGAGGCATCACAATTCAGAACTTCAAACTATATTACAAAGCTGTAGTCATCAAGACAGTATAATACTCACACAAATCAGAAAGACTGAACCAAAAAATTGCCAGAACTAATAAATGAATTCAGCAAAGTTGTAGGATATAAAATCAATGTGCAGAAATCTGTTGTGTTTCTATATACCAGTAATAAAGTGGCAGAAAAAAAAATCAAGGACTTGATCCCTTTTACAATTGCACTAAAAGTAAAAAGATTCATAGGAATAAATCTAACCATAGAGGTAAAAGATGTGCAACCTGAAAACTACAGAACACTTATTAAAAAAATTGAAGAGGATACAAAGAAATGCTATAACTAATTCCATGCTCATGGGTTGGATGAAAAAATATTGTTAAAATGTCCATGCTACCCAAAGCAATCTACACATTTAATGCAATCCTTACCACAGTCCCACCAGCACTTTTCACAGAGCCAGAACAAACAATCTTAAAAATTTGTATGGAACCAAAAAAGACCCCAAATAGCCAAAGCAATCCTGAAAAAGAAAGGCAAAGCTAGATGCTTCTTAATTCAGGACTTCAAGCTATATTATAAGCTATAGTCATCAAGACAGTATGGTACTGACCCATAGATCAATAGAACAGGATAGAAAACCCAGAAATGGACCCACAAGAAGATGGTCAATTAATCTTTGATAAAGCAGGGAAGAACGTCAAATGGAAAAAAGGCAGTCTCTTGAACAAATGGTGTTGGGAACACTGGACAGCAACATGCAGAAGAATGAAACTGGACCACTTTCTTACACCACACACAAAAATAAATTCAAAAATCAATGAAAGACCTAAACATGAGACAGGAAACCATCAAAATTCTAGAGAATAGAGGTAATAACTTCTGTGACCTTGGCCACAGCAACTTCTTATTAGAAACATACCCTGAGGCAATGGAAACAAAAGCAAAAATGAACTACTGGGACTTCATCAAGATAAAAACTTCTGCACAGTGAAGGAAACAAAAAACAAAACTAACAGGCAATCTTCAGAATGGGAGAATATATTTGTAAGTAACATATATGATAAAGGGTTAGTATCCAAAATCTATAAAGAACTTATCAAACTCAACACTCAAAAAACCAAATAATCTAGTTAAGAAATGGGCAGAAGACATGAATAGACAATTTTCCAAAGAAGAAACATCCACATAGCTAACAGACACATGAAAAGATACATTATAATGGAAGGATTATAATGTGAAATTCTAATATAAATAATATATCTAATGGAATATTATTCAAAAAGAACAAAATATTGTCATTTGCAATGATGTAGATGGAGTTAGGGTGTATTATGCTAAGTGAAATAAGTAAGAGAAAGACAAAAATCATGATTTCCCTCATATGTGGAATTTAAGAAAGAAAACAGATGAACAGAGGGGAAGGAAAAAAAAAGAGAGGGAAGCAAACCAGAAGACACTATTAACTATAGAGAAAAAACTGAGGGTTGCTGGAGGGGAGGTGGCTGGGGGATGGGCTAGATGGATGATGGGTATAAAGGAAGGCACTTGTAGGGATGAGCAGTGAGCATATGTAAGTGATGAATCACTAAATTCTACTCCTAAAACTGTTATTATACTATATGTTAACTAACTGAAATGTAAATAAAAACTTGAAACAAAAAAATCATATGCAAGAACCTGTAGCATCATTGAAATGGTTTAATCAATTCTCTGGTATGATATTAGTTTTATTTTTAAAAGACAATTTGCTTCAAATGGGCCAGAAGCTATATCAGTAACTGGAGCAACACTGGACTTGAACCAAATAGGAAAGGATTATAAATCAAGTGAAGCATGGTAATGTCATATAGATGACATCATACAATGTACAAGCTTTTGAGAATAGACTCTTTTACTCAGCATAACCATTATAAGATTCATCCAAGTTGTTGATTGTATCAGTAGTTCCATCCTTTACATTACAGAGTAGTATTTCATTATGTGGAGATACCAAAATTTATTTATTTATCAATCTAAGGGCATTTGAGTTGCTTCCAGTTTTTGGAGATTATGAATAGAGCTACTTTAAATACTCAGGCACAGATGGAATTATTTTGGTTTCTGATTACTCTGATGGGTACAGAAGTCTATACATGGGTTAATATCTGTAGAGCTATATACTGTATGTTAATTTCACTGTATGTTAATTTAAAAATAAAATTTTAAAAATTGATAATGAGCTTAACTGAATAGGAACAAGACTAAAGAAGATTTTATTTAACTATTTATTTATTCATTTATTATTTTTTAAAGATTTATATATTTATTTTTTTTTTTGACTTTAAATTTATTTTATTTTTTCAGTGTTCCAAGATTCATTGCCCATTCCCCACACCCAATGCTCCCTGCAATAGGTGCCCTCAGTACCCACCACCAGGCTCTTCCATCCCCCCACCCGCTCCGACCAAGTCCCTCAGTTTGTTTCTGTGTCCAAAGTCTCTCATGTTTCATTTCTCTCTGTGAATTACCCTACTTCCCATTTACTTTCCTTCTCCTACTGTCTTCCATATTACCCCTTATGCACCACAAGTAAGTGAAACCATGTGATACTTGACTTTCTCTTCTTGGCTCATTTCACTCAGCATAATTTCCTCCAATCCAGTCCATGTTGCTACAAAAGTTGGATATTCATCCTTTCTGATGGAGGCGTAGTATTCCATTGTATCTATGTACCACATCTTCTTTATCCATTCATCTGTTGAAGGGCACCTTGGCTCTTTCCACAGTTTGGCGATTGTGGCCATTGCTGCTATGAACATTAGGGTGCATATTTATTTGACAGAGAGATACAGAGCACAGGTAGGCAGAGCAGCAGACAGAGGGAGAGAGAGAAGCAGGCCCTCTGCTGAGCAGGGAGCCCAATGCGGGACTCCATCCCAGGACCCTGGGATCATGACCTGAGCCGAAGGCAGCCGCTTAACTGATTGAGACACCCAGGTGCCCCTTCATTTATTTATTTTAAAATTTTTATTTAAATTCCAGTTAGGTAACATACACTGTTGTATTAGTTTCAGGTGTACAATGTAGTAATTCAGCACTTCCATCCATCACCCTGCACTCATCATAAGCACACTCCTTAATCCCCATTATGCCTTTCACCCTTGCTCCCCCCACCTCCCCTCTGGTAACCATCAGTGTGTTCTCTAGAGTTAACATTCTGTTTCTTGGTTTGCCTCTCTTTCCCCCCATCACTTGAAAGATTTTAAACAATTCCAAGGTTGATTCAACAGTTTCAGTTTTACTAGACCACAGAAATTTCAAGGAGGTAGATTTCAGCAACTGTAGGGACAATAGTGAGCTTCATCCATTTTTTCATCATTTGTTTTCTGAATTTGATGAGATCTTAAGAACAACAATAAAAATAAATAAATAAAAACTAACCCAGAAGGCTCTTAGGGAGTTGGTATTTCTGTTGTCAAGGCTTCCCAGGAGAAACACCTTCACAGTTGATCGAGTCACAGCTGCCACACCAATCCGTCTGGACTCTGGAACTTGCATGATGCAGGCCCAGTAACTTCTTTGATTCTAATAGGCATCTGCATATGGGCCTATACAATCATCGCTTTAAAATCAAGTAACACCTGGATAAAGAAACAGAAAGGAAAAATCTTATGTAGAAAAAGCAGTATGTAGCATATGGTGTTTTTGTCCTCAGCTAAGCTGTGTTAGAATGAGTTCAGAAAACTTGAGATAACACCCCATTAGTAATCCCACATGAGTGAGGCTTGTTAAACCTGGAATCACGTATTGAAAAAGCAATTTGGCAAATATTAGACACTTTACCATTAAAAAGTCAATATAGGAGAGGGTGGGATGGATGCAAATTGCACCAGGTAAATATCTATGAATTCAAGTGAATTCATTAATCAGATCTTTTCTTTTTAATCAGATCTTTTCAAAAACTAATAGCCAAAAGTGGATTGTCAGCAACTTGTCAGTGTACAGGATGTTATACAGAGAAAGGAAATTATGAAATGGTTTAGGGGATGGCCAAATGCAGGAGCTGAGAAATCAGGTGAAACTCAAGATAGATGTTTTTCCAAGAGTGTGTGGTACATTGATTACAAAAATAATTCAAATTCTTTTTTAAAAGACTTTTATTTATTTATTTGACACACAGGGAGAGCACAAATAGGCAGAGAGCCAGGCAGAGAAAGAGGGGAAGCAGGCTCCCTGCCAAGCAGAGCCCAATGTGGAGCTGGATCCCAGGACCCTGAGATCATGACCTGAGCCGAAGGCAGAGGCTTAACCCTCTGAGCCACCCAGGTGCCCCAGTTCAAAGTCTTCACCTCTCTATATCCTTTACCACATGACAAAAATTTCTCCCACAAAGAAGTGAAATCTGTTTCACTAACCACTAAAACCTGGGCTAGCCTTTTGACCTGCCTTGGTCAATAGATTGGGGTGTGCATGACACTGTGTCAATTCCCAGCTGAAGCCTCAAGAGGCCAAGCATCCTTCCTGTTTTCTGTCTTGGAAATCTGTCAACCCACCATTTGAATAAGCTTAAGGTAGCTCTTCTGGACAACATGTGCAACAAAGATGAATCTCCCCTCCCCAGTTAAGGCCTCCCTAGACCAGGTAGCACATAGCATATTTGGCAATGTGACCTGAGATGCATGAGTAAGCCCATCGGAGATCAGCCAATCCCAGACCAGATCAGCAGAACCCTAGAGCTTGCAATCCAAACACTTGCAAGCTAAATAAATGGTTGTTATTTTAAGTTGTTGTGATTTAGAGAAGTTTATTACATAAGCTAGCTAACAGATACAGACCTCAAATCACTTCATCTCTACCTGCACTAGTTTCTTGTTGCCACGCTAAAAAAAAACTACCACAAACTCAGTGGTTTTAAGAAATACAAAATCAGGGACACCTGAGTGGTGCAGTTGGTTAACTATTGATTTTGACTCATATTGTGATCTCAGGGACATAAGATTTAGCCTTGCATGAGGTTCCATGCTCAGTGCACAGTCTGCTTAAGATTCTCTCTCCTTGATTACACTAAGTGAAATAAGTCAAGTAGAGAAAGTAAATTATCATATGGTTTCACTTATTTGTGGAACATAAGGAATAGCATGGAGGACATTAGGAGAAGGAAAAGAAAAATGAAGGGGGAGAAATCAGAGTGGGAAATGACCCATGAGAGACTGACTACAGACCCAAGGGAAACAAACTGAGGGTTTCAGAGAGGAGGAAGGTAAGTGGATGGGCGAGCCCAGTGATGGATATTAAGGGGGTCATGGATTGCATGGAGCACTGGCTATTATACACAAACAATGCATTATGGAACACTACTACATCAAAAACTATGTACAGTATGGTGACTAATATAACATCATTTTTAAAAAATTTCTCTCTCCTTCTGCCCCTCATCCTCCCTCTCAAGTAAACAAATCTTAAAAAAGAAATACACACTAAAAAAATAAAATAAAATAAATGATTAAAAAAGAAATACAAATTTATTCTCTTATGGTTCTGTAGGTCAAGAGTCTGAGATCAATTTCAATGAGTTAAAGTCAAGGTGTTGGCAGGGGTGGTCCCTTGGAGCCTATAAAGGAGAATCTATTTCCTGGTCTTTTCCAGCGTCTTGTGGCTACCTGTATTCATTGGCTTGTTGTCCCTTCCTCCCTCTTCAGAGCACATTACTCCGATCTCTGCTTCTGTCATTATACCAACTTGTCCTCTAACTCTAACCCCTCTGTATCCTTCTGCTATGTACTCATATGAGTACATCAGGCCCATCTGGATAGTCCAGGATCCTCTCCCAACTCAAAATGTCTCATGTAAACAGTTATGAAAAGTCCCTTTTGCCATATAAGGCAACATATTCAAACTCTGGAGATTAGGATATAGACATAGTCTAAGACCATTATTCAGGTTTCACACTTCCTTTTCCTTAAAGCCACTACAAATGCTTCTCCTCTTTTAAATCAGCAGTAAAAAGTTCATGTAAGGGAAGACAAATGAATACCATGTTCAGTTATAGAAAAATGAGGGAAAGAAAGAATCATAACATCAGATTTAGTTGGGAGAAAAGTCAACTTAATAATAACTACCAATTACTGACCTCTCACTATGAACTAGAAAATGTGCCGGGCATTTCACATTTAATTTCTGTAATTATTAAGTAGTTGCTTTCCTACCTGAAGCTGAGACTAGAAATTTACATAGAACCTGTCTGCAGCTTCTAAGTGGCAGAGCTGGGATATGATTCCAGATCTTTCTGCCTCTAAACTATATTATCCACATTGCTTAATTAAAATCTCCCTTACTCCTTGATACTGGTCCCTCAATTTGCAAATCTAATAGTCTACAGGCAAGATTTATACAACAAAAATCTCTCAAGGCATGAATGAGGAACATTCTCTAATTCCAGGGTAGTGAGGGTTTTACCAAAGTTTAATATAACTAGAAGTCAAATGCATCTCTAGTCATTTTTTAATGTTACTAGATTTTAGTGTAACAAACTATCAGTAACTAAAAGTTCTTCTTCTGAAATTTTTAAAAGATTTTATCCATCTATCTATCTATTTAAGAACATGCACATGCTTGATCTGGGGGAGGGGCAGAAAGGGAGGGAGAGGGACAAGCAGACTCCTGGCTGAGTGAGCACAGAGCCCCATCTCAAGATCCTAAGATCCTGACCTGAGTCAGATGCTTCACCGACTGAGCCACCAAGGTGCCCCTCTTCTTCTGATATTTTAAAACAAACTTTCAAATTTTGACCCATGGCATAAATTATTTTTTAATTAATTTATTTATTTTCAGTGTTCCAGGATTCATTGTTTATGCCCCACAACCAGTGCTCCATGCAGTATGTGCCCTCAATACCCACCACCAGGCTCACCCATCCCCCCACCCTTTCCCCTCCAAGAACCTCAGTTCGTTTCTGAGTTCAAAGTCTCTTATGTTTCATCTCCCTCCCCGATTTACCCTACTTCCCATTTCTTTTCCTTCTCCTACTGTCTTCTATATTACCTCTTATGCTCCACAAGTAAGTGAAACCATGCGATACTTGACTTTTTCTACTTGGCTTATTTCACTCAGCATAATCTCTTCCAATCCAGTCCATGTTGCTACAAAAGTTGGATATTCATCCTTTCTGATGGAGGCATAGTATCCCATTGTATATATGTACCACATCTTCTTTATCCATTCATCTGTTGATGGGCACCTTGGCTCTTTCCACAGTTTGGCGGTTGTGGCCATTGCTGCAATGACCACTGGGGTACATATGGCCCTTCTTTTCACTACATCTTTATCTTTGGGGTAAATACCCAGTAGTGCAATTGCAGGGTCATAGGGTAGTTCTATTTTTAATTTTTTAAGGAATCTCCACACTGTTTTCCAAAGTGGCTGCACCAACTTGCATTCCCACCAACAGTGTAAGAGAGTTCCCCTTTCTCCATAGCCTCTCCAACACTTGTTGTTTCCTGTTTTGTTAATTTTGGCCATTCTGACTGCTGTAAGGTGGTATCTCAATGTGGTTTTGATTTGGACTTCCCTGATAGCCATGGCATAAAATATTTTAATTAGCCTATGAATCATATTTAGTATTAATATAAAATTGCACTCAGCTTAATTTATTTTCACTTTGGCCTAATTTTTGTTCAGGCAACAAACTTCTAAGTTTGGGTTACTTTACGATTTCTCTGAATTTTTTACTTTGAGAAGTAAATATGAAGAGTCTTTCTATTAATGAGGAAAAACTGCTGCTTTGCTGAAAAACATTTCATTTGTAACTGAAAAGTTTAAAGCTTTTCTGACTGGGTATGTGTCAGTGGCAAGGAACACAGAGTGCAAATGCATGGTTAAATGAAAACAATTTAAATATGTGCATACCAAATGCACCTTTTTAAAAAATATTTGTTAATAAAATATGCATGCACAATTGTTACCAAATACCTGACTTCAGTGTATTTTTAAATACTTGAAGCTTTTTTGGAATTTATAAGACCATTATAAAGGGAGAGGGTACCTTCTGTTACATTGCAAACTAAAGCCCCCTGCTGTTTTATTCTGAGGTAGGGTCAAGTTTATTCATCTCTTGGTGTATTAGTTTGGTAGGTCCTACCATAACAAAGTATCACAAACTAGATGGCTGAAACAAGCAAACAAAATACTGTCTCACAGCTCTGGAAGCTGAAAGTCTCAGATCAAGGTATTAGCAGGAGTGATTCCTTCTGAGTTCTATGAAAACTAATCGGTCCATTGCCTCTTTGCTAGCTTCTGATGGTTTGCTGGGGATCATTGGCATTCCTTGACAAGTCACTTCAATGTCTACTTTTATGTTCATATAACATGTTCTCTGTGTGCAAGTGTGGCCAAAGTTCTCCTTCTTATAATGACACCAGTCATATTGGATTAAGAGCCCACCCTACTCCAATCCACGTTATCTCAACTAATTGCCTCTGCAAATATACTGTATCCACATAAGGTCATATTTTGAAGCACTGGGACTTCAACATATGAATTTATGTGGAAAGGGGATAAAGATCAACCTCAAACACTAGACAGTAAACAAGTTTCAGAGTTGAAGCTTGAGTGTAGCTTTTAAAAAGCAACTAGGAATAAAAAAAGACCTATCATAATAATGAGAAAACCCCTGCTCTTTGGTCTTGCAAAGGAAAGGGACATTTCAGAAACAAAAGGTTTTAATTTGGGCACAGAAGGAACCAAAGACGTCTGAAACTGAAATTCCAAAACATTGTCATTACATAATAGTGATGTGAATTTATAAATTTATGGTCCAAATTTTCACGCTTGTTAGATAATATATCCATTTAAACGAAGATGAGAATTACTAATAAAGAACAACATAGTGGCAGGGCTAATGCAATATTAGAATGACTGGCCCATTTATTTCTACTTTTTAGCCCCCGTTTTCTATATATTCAAAAATCTTTAGCTACCTGTCTGTTTTAATCATTAACAAATCTTTCACCAATTCACAGTACTAAATGCAATAATAGAAAAGCTTCAAGATGTGGGAGCTTCATAGAGAAAAGAATCCTTGATTTGAAAGAAATATGGAAAGCTATCTAGTTCAAATTTCCTCTGCTTACCAAAATCCCCTTAGAGAACCCATGACAGAGTCAGGTATACCTCCACTAAAGTTCTTCCAAAACCGATTCCTGCCAAAGATAAGTCATTTTACTTGTGACAGTTCTTATTCTTAGCATAAATTTACAACTTTATAAATGTACCTATTGGAACTTCTACTGCACTCTCTAACAAGTTAGAGTAAGTTTATTCATGTTCCAAAGAGCAGCTCATAGAGCATTTGAAATGATGGCATGTGCTTATAAGGTTTCTTTTCTGTAGTTAAGTGTCTTCATTTCCCCTCCCCTCCTGATAATGTTCCAGGAACATCTCCCCAATACAACATAGAGTAGGACTGTCACTACCATTGATTGTTTACTCTTCATCAGTGCACTCCAAGATTGAAATAACTATTGTATACACTAGATCACATTCTTGGCTTAATCTACCATATATTAGAGAAAAGAAAAGTCAACTCAAAGAATAGTTATGATTTAAGCTGGAAGACCTAAAAGTAGCCAAGAAGCAGAAATTTAGAGCTAGTCTTTTGGAAGTTCTAAAGGGAGATCATTAAGTTCTTTCTTAGTAACAACTAAGATTAAGCAAAAACAATAGCAAAAACAAAACTCTAAAATCACCCAGGAATCCTGGATCTAACAACAAAAAAGTTAATACATAGCTGATCTCATAAGAAAAAGGAAATCTTATGTGGAATTTAAGAAATAAAACTGATGAACATAGGGGAAAGGAAGGAAAAATAAAATAAGTTTAAAACAGGGAGGCAAACCATGAGACTCTAGAAAACAAACTGAGGGTTGCTGGAGGGGGGGGTGGGTGGGGGTAACTGGGCGATGGCCACTAAGGTGGGTACTTGATCAAATGAGCACTGGGTGTTATATGCAACTGATAAATCACTAAACTCTACCTTTGAAACTAATAATACAGTATATATTAACTAACTTGAATTTAGATTTTAAAAAAGGGAAAAATGAAGGGGGGAAATCAGAGTGGGAGATGAACCATGAGAGACTATGGACTCCAGGAATCAAACTGAGGGTTTTAAAGGGGAAAGAGGGTGGAGGGATACGTTAGCCCAGTGATGGTATTAAGTAGGGCATGTAGTGCATGGAGCACTGGGTGTTATACACAAACAATGAATCATGAAACACTACATCAAACACTAATGATATACTGTATGGTGACTAATATAACATAATTAAAAAAAAAAGAGTCATTCCCCCATTCTGGTTGTCAGAAATAAAAAGGGAAATAAAAGTGCTAATTGGTTCCATTGTTATTGCTACTGCTACTCTGTAAAAGGTGATTGGATACAAAACCAAGGTCTTTGTTTCTTACATCACATAGGAGATAACATGCAGGACCTGTATGAGAGAGGAAGTTGGAAGCAAAGCCCCAGGAAATATTCAGCACACCCCAAAATCTGCATCTTTGGTTAAACTATTAGGGGAAAAATTACTAACCAGCAATGAAACTTTGGCTGTCTACTAAATGTTACAAAAACACCTCCTCTAAAAATTCAAAACCTGTTCCTTTGGTTAGTACATATTTGGAAAAATGAAAACAAAACCTAAATTTAAAACTTTTTAATATCAAAAATATGATCAGTGAAATGCATGTGTTTCTGTTTGGAAGCAAATTAGACCCAGCTAAAAGGTGGTGATCTGCATAACAGATGTGAAAATAAATGCTCTAAATACTGTGTAGAGAAAAAGAGATGGAAAATAGAAAAGAACGTTTAAGAGCAGTTGGGGATAAAATATAAGTCCAATATATTTTTAGTATATGTTGCTATAGGAAAAAAGAGTAGAGAGCATGTGCATTAGGCAATATTAGAAGGAAAAAATGCCTGAGACTCTTCCAGTATTAACTGAAGGTATTGATATTTAAAAAGAGAAAAGCTTAAGTCCTGAGTGGAATAAACAAAAATTACCCTACTGTTATATGAATGATAGGGAATTGTAGACCACCATTGAAAAATCTATGCATCAATACTTAGGATGAAGCTAAAAAGCACTTGGAAGGACATTTTGAAAATTAAACATACATATTAGAAAAGAAGAAATATCAAATAAACAGAGCAACCAAGTCGGGTTCAAAAAAAGGAAAAAAAAACAAAAGAAATAGAAAGAAGTGAATAAAAAAATCAATGACAAAAGAGAAAACCAGTAGGAAAAAATCAATCAAAAAACGTCTATAAAAATAGATTAAAATATAAACAGTTCTAAAAAGGGTGCTCCGTTTGGGAGAAGGGTGTATTGTGTGTGTGTTTGTGTGTGTGTGTGTGTGTATGTGTGTGTGTGTGTGTGTGTGTGTGTGAGAGAGAGAGAGAGAGAGAGAGAGATGGTACATACCCACTATTAAAAGTAAAGAGAACATAGGACTGCAGTAGTTATGGCAAAAATTTTTAGCATATTAGAGTATACCATAAACATAATCAACAGAGTGAAAAGACAACCTATGGAATAGGTCAAAATATCTGTAAGTCATATATCTGATAATGCATTAATATGCAGAATATACAAATAATATATTCTTATAACTCAACAACAACAATAACAACAATAAAACAGCCCAGTTTAAAAAATGGGCAAAGACTTGAATAAATATTTCTCCAAAGATGATATACAAATGACCAAGAAATTCATGAGAAGATGCTCAGCATCACTCACTATTAGGGAAATCCAAATCAAAACTACAGTGAGATACTATCTGATATCCTTTGGGATAGCTCCAATCAGAAAACAAATAAAACAAAATAAAATAAACCTTGAGTGTTAGTAAGGCTGTGGACAAATTGGAATTCTTGTGTGCTGGAGTCCCAACCCGGCTGAACCAGGAGTCCGTGAAGGAAGGAGGGCATGGGCGGATGAATAACGAGAGAGCCCCGAAGATTCCTTTCTGGTCACCTGCCAGGCATCTCTCTCTTGCCGGCTTTCCATGTCTTTATTTATAGGCAACAAGTTATAGATTAAAAAGAAAAATCTTTTACAGTAAGTGATTTCAGACAATACAGTGCATTGATCAGTGAAAATTATTTTGCAGGTGTATGTGTCTACAATGTACGTCAAATTCTTCAACCAAAATGGGAATAGGTTTGATCAGTAAGGTTTTTTTTATAATTTCTTACATCTTGTTTCCAGGCAATAAAGGGTAGATTAATCAAGTAGTGTATTTTGAGCAGGTCTCACAGAAAAGAAAGGAAATAACAAAGTAATTAAAAGGCTAGGTGAGTTAGTTACATACAAAGTTATAGTTTAAGCTCAGTTATTAACAAACTGGCCAGGAGTCAGTCTGTCTGGCATATTAATCACCCTAAAGAGAAGTGTAACTTATTTTGCAAAAGTAAAGGCGCTTGTAACAAGCTTATTCTTAGTGACTGGGTGCGTAAACATCATGAAGGACTTTATTTATAAATCCTCTGCATGCAGGGCAATGCTCTTACTAATACCTTATTGTTTTTATATTTAACCATTCATTTGACCATTCAAAAGCCTCAGCAATCTCCCCACAGAGCCACAGGAGATTTAAAGGGAACATGCAAAAAGTACACTCTCTTGAAGAGATCTAAAGACTGCAAGGGGTTTCAGTTTGGCTTAGAGCACCCTGAGGCCCTGTCAAGAATATTGTGTTCACATTTAGGATAAAGACCAATCAGTAGAAAGAGGAGATGCCAGTTTCGCACCATCGGCAGGAGCGAGGCTCAGACTGCCCTTTCCTCGCTGTGACCAGGTCAGGCCTAGTGGGGTTATTTTTGGGCGGCAGGAGCTGTGCTTCTATTGTTACTTAGGGAAGTCAGTGAGTTTTCTCAAGAGGCAAGAGCCGTGCTTCTGCTGCTATGTTTCCCACAGTGACTCCACCAACTTGCAAGACCCAGTGGCTCTCGGCACTTGTGTGCTGCTGGTAGGAATGTCAAATGATTCACCTTCTATGGAAAACTGTATGGCAATTCCTCAAAAAAAAAAAAACAAAAACAGGATTACCATATGATCCAGAAATTGTACCTCTGGATATATATCCAAAAGATTAGGATGCAGGAACTTGAAATGATATTAGCACATCTAATTTCACGGCAGGATTTTTCACATAACCAAGAAGCGGAAGCAACCCAGGTGTCCCTTGGCAGGTAAACGGATAAGCAAAATGTGGTATATATACACAATAGAATATTATTCAGGCTTTAAAAGGAAGGAAATTCTGATACATAAACAACATGAATGAAACTTAAAGATATTATCCTAAGTGAAACAAGCCAGTCACAAAAAAACAAGTATTTTATCATCCCACTTAGTTATCTTGAATAGTCAAATTCATAGAGGCAGAAAGTACAATGGTAGTTGCCAGGGGCTAGGAGAGAGGGGGAATGAAGAGTTGTTTTTAATGGCATTGAGTTTTAATTTTGCAAAATGAAAAGAAGTTCTGGGAATTGGCTGCATGACAATATGAGTATACTTAACACTACTGAACTGTACACTTAAAAACAAACTGGTATGTTTTTTATGACAATAAAAATAATAATCAAAGAAGAGTACACCATGTGCATCTTTATGTCAAGAAAGTCAAAATGTGATTAAGTGGGAAGTTTCCCAGAAAAAAATGTAATGCACTAAAATCCACTCAATAAGAAATGTTTAGAAACCTAAACCAGTCCAGAAGTTTTCACATGTCGGTCTAATAAATTTTCAGAGACTGGTTCATTCTTATTTTAGACAAACAGTTCCCAAGAATGGAAAATAGACAAGTGAATATAACCCTCATACCTAAATCAGTACTGGCAGTAGGAGAAAGAAAACACACAGAGGTGCCTGGCATGTAATTCTTGATCTCAGGGTTCTAAGTTTAAGCCCCACATAGGGTATAGAGATTACTTAAAAATGAAATCTTTAAAATACATACAAATCTTGGGCGCCTGGGTGGCTCAGTGGGTTAAGTCTCTGCCTTCGGCTCAGGTCATGATCTCCTCTCTCTCTGCCTGCCTCTCTGCCTACTTGTGATCGATCTCTCTCTCTCTCTCTGTCAAATAAATAAAAAATAAAAATAAAAAAATATAGACAACTCTTGCTTATGAAAATAGACAAAAAATAAGAAAATCAAACTCTGCTATATTTTTAAATAAACCAAAGATTTTAATGAACTTTTTTTATATCAGAATAAAAGGATGGTTTTTTGTGAAATTTTGACCATAATTCACATTCCTATTTCAAAAATAATTATTGAGTCAAAAAATTGTTCATGAAAATAAATAAAATGATAAAGTTTTCTAAATTATTAAATGCAGAAAAAAAGGATATATTTTTATGGATACTTGCATTTGTAGTAAAAGGACAAAAAGATATTTGGAAGAATATATAATGATTTCAGGGCAGTGGTCAAGAAAGAAGCCAAAAAAAGAGGGGTTTGGGACTTTAGTTGTATATATTGCAATTTATTTCATTAAAAAAAGGAAATCTGAAATAATTAAGTAAAATGTCCTTATCTTTTTTATAGGTTATATGAATTTCTATTGTAGGAAAAATTACATCTCAATGGAAAACTGTATTTTCTACAGTAGATTCTTTCGAGTTACCAGATTCTAGCTCTGCTCACCTTTCTGAGCTACTGTGTACCTCTTCATAATCTGCCTGTAACTGATAGGTGCAAGGCACAAAAAAAGTTCAATATTATTACATTAAATTTCTGCCATCTATTAAACTGGTAGAGATTTAATTGACTTCCTCTCCCACTGCCAAAAATAAAAACCAGAGTTTTTTCTTCATTTACAGTCTCTACTTTACTCTGTATAAATGGTGCTACTTTGACTTTTCCTTTTTTAACCACTTTAGTGTGGCATAATTGACATACAAAAAGCTGTACATATTTAATGTATGAAACATGTTGAGTCTGAAAGTATACACCCATGAAAGCATCAACACAATCAATGCCATGAACTCATGCTTTGAACTGTTTATAACATCTGTCTAGGGGCGCCTGGGTGGCTCAGTTGGTTAAGCGACTACCTTTGGCTCAGGTCATGATCCCAGAGACCCGGGATCGAGCCCCACATCGGGCTCCCTGCTTGGCGGGAAGCCTGCTTCTCCCTCTCTCACTCCCCCTGCTTGTGTTCCCTCTCTCGCTGTGTTTCTCTCTGTCAAATAAATAAATAAAATCTTTTAAAAAAATAACATCTGTCTGGTTTCCTCATAGCATATAAATGCAATAAATAATTTATCGTGTTCACTTCTGTATCTGTATGAGAATCGTGATTTTAACTTTGCTGAAAATCATCTTTTAACACTATTTTCTGTGTCTGTAACATATCACAATTTTTAAAAATTAAGTGACAGAGGTTTGGAAAGACCCAGAAGAAGGAGGAACCAGAGTTATCCTAGGGGTAAGGAGCACTGGACAGAAGGAGAAGCACAGTGAGGGGTTTCTCAGAATGGGGGTCACAGAGAAACTTTGGGTCAATGATTTTATTATATATGTTAAACTTATTTCTTCTTCTATTTTCTGTTACTTTCTCTTCATTTTCTCCAAACTTTTAACAATATATTTTAATTCAAAGAGCATTGTATAAATATCTTAGGAATAAATAAAATTTGGGCAAATCTAATTAGAGAACACAGCAAAACACTACACAAACACTCCTCTGGGCACATCGGTTACTTCCCCATAGCGAGTTTCAAATGTTCAGTTATTTGTGCCAATTATCACTTTGTTTTTATCCATGGGAATGATTAAATAACAGGTAAAGTATTTTAAGCCATAATTTTAAAATAACTTAGCTTCTTCTTAGTGAATTATTTCACAATATTTATAGTATAAGATTTGCTGGATCATTATAGAGTCATATTAAGTTTTTTTTCTAGTAAATGTCAAGAACCATGATAGTAAAGGAGTTATTTTCTATTCAAGAGCTTTTGCTTTTACCTATGAAATACAATGTATCACTTTATTGGATCTTGATATTTGTGAAAGACAGAATGCACTAGACAATTAGAGAAGTGATTTTATTCAGACTGTTGTAACAGGGAGCATGTTCATTAATGAGAAATATCTCATAGGAACAAAAAAGGGGGCCTGGGATTTTTATAGAGACAGGTAAACAAGGGAGTCATTAGTGAGTTGTATGAAAGTCATAGGAATGAGAGAGAGGGATGACTCTTAACTGATTCAATGAGAAATGTGGAAGTTGTCTTATCTCAGAATGTGGGAGAGCAGGGGTGTCTTTTATGGTTAGTCTATTCTCAAAACACAAAAGTGTGGGGGATTTTTCAATCTTCACTGCTTCCAAGGAGCATAGGGCTCAGATAAATGTCAACTTTGCTAGTTCTCTTTTCTGTTCTTAATGAATGAGTATCATTACTGCTAAATAACTCAGAAGTGTTCATAAACCTGAGTGGGACAAATCAAGAGTTTAAAACAATAGCCTTCTAAGGATTCTTGCTGGCATTGTTCCTGTAACACCAGTTGAATTATCTCTTGAGAGTTAGTGACAGAGGTCAGTGGTTTTCAGGTTCTGGGAAACAGGCATCTTAAAAGAAGATTGTCTAAATGAAGAAGGAGAAATATATAAATGGTTGCCTTTAAGTAAAGATGCAGAAATTGAACTCTGAGAGTAACTACTCTAGTGGATTCCAAGAGGCTGGTGGAAGAAAATCTTTCACTTAGGTAGCAACACAAACTGAGTTTCTTGAAACTCTCAACTAGGATGCCAATGCCTTTAATGAAGTTGTCTACAGTCCTGGCCACCTCTCATAAAGGACATGGATGACCAAATGTCTTGCTAGAATTCCTTAGTGGTCCAGATAGTGCTTTTCCCCAGGAGAACTGCAGCTCATGCACAATCTGGTGTGGTGATGAGTTCTTCAAAGTTTACAACAACTCACTGAACTTCACCTGGCAAGGCTTCTTCAGATCTTGGGGGAAAGCGTCAACTGCAAGGAAACCTAGAGTTCCAATGATAGTCTGAGTGGTGAGATTTTAGTTCTTATTGACTCAAAGTCAGGTGGTGAGGAGAAAAGTCATAAATATTAGTTTGGAGAATTGTAACCAGATATTGAAGGAGACATAAAAAATTAAAAATTTGAGAAGGTTGGACATTTTGGGCAAGATAACAGAATCCATTTCAACTGGCAGCAAGATACCAAAACTGGGTTTTACATATGGGGAGAAGTCAGTACAATCTCCATCAGGTAAGAGAATTGGGTATCTATCAGTTACCCACAATTTACAAAAAGGTAGAAAATAGCTCAAAGACAATGAATATTATTAACATCTGATAACCCAGAAGACTATACTATGGGTACTGCATGGTTTTCCATTGAAACTCAAAATTTTGGGGCGCCTGGGTGGCTCAGTTGGTTAAGCGACTGCCTTCGGCTCAGGTCATGATCCTGGAGACCCGGGATCAAGTCCCATATCGGGCTCCCTGCTCAGCAGGAAGCCTGCTTCTCCCTCTCTCACTCCCCCTGCTTGTGTTCCACTTCTGGCTGTGTTTCTCTCTGTCAAATAAATAAAATCTTTAAAAAAAAAAAAAGAAACTCAAAATTTCTATCTTTACCTTTTTCAACAAAAATAATCTCAAAGAAAGATTATTCTTGATCAAGGTGAAGCAAGATTGTTAATTTACTAGATAGACTTCTTATGTTTTTTCTTTTCCTAGAACCTTGGATTGGACTTTTAAAAGCCCTTGAGGCAGAGACGCCAAGAACTCACCAAAATATGCCATCTGTAGTAATATAGATTTGAGCAAATTCCTCTCTTCTTGAGGTTCCCCCAAACATCCTAAGTTTCTTGGCCTGCCTGGAAGTAACCCTCCCTACTCACCTGTAAGTCTGAGAACCCTATAAGCCAGGCACCAAACCAGTTTTTCCAATAAGACTTTGTAAATATTGGCTCCATAAAGTGAACTTTAGTTCATCAAAAGCATCTGGTAACATTGACTACAGAAATATCATTCTTAAATATGACAATCTAAGCAAGGTTTTGATTGTATAGTCAATGTTTCCATGTATGTCCTGTTGTTGTCTAATATCAGTTAAAGTACTGGGACTCCAATAAATAGAAACACTATGGGCATGTGGGGCATTGACAATTTTTTAGAAACTTCTCATTCAGTATATACTATCTGAAATATATTAATAATGTTTTACCTGTATATATTTAACCCAGAAAAGGCTGAGCATCTCTTCTGATTTGACAATGCTTCCCATGAATCTCATCAATCAAATAAATTAATAATCATACAATCAAATCAAATAAACCTAATTATTCTGAGTACCTTTTTTGCAAGGTGAAAGAACAAATGCTTTGTGATTATCTAAGGGCCCATAGGAAGATAATCGTATGTGTAAAAGACATAAATTAGGATTTCATCTTGGGAGGGCAAAATACCAAAAGTTGTCAAGATATTTGAACATTCGATTAAGACAGGATCATAGGCTAGTAAGAAAAAATATTTGAAAACCTATTTCAGCCAAAGTGACAAATATATATATGATATATATATGATAAATATTTTATTTATTTATTTGAGAGAGAGGTGGGGGAGCAGAAGGAGAAGGACAAGCAGACTCTGTGCTGAGCATAGAGCCCAATGTGGGGCTCGATTACACAACTTTGAGATTATGACCTGAGCCAAAATCAAAAGTCATATGCTTAACCAACTGAGCCACCCAGTTGTCCTGACAATAATATATTTTTAAAAGTAAATACAGAAGGCAAAGAATCTTAGCTCTTTTCTAACTGAGAAACCTTTGTTTTCTTAATTAAGCATTTAATAAAGACAACACAAACCATAAACGGTTATTCTATTATGACACAGAATCTTTGCTATACAAACAGATTACATAAAAAATAAAGAATAACATTTTACACCAAGTTCATAGATACAGAGAACAGATTGGTTATTGATAGAGGTTGGGGGGTGGAGGGTAGGGGAAATGAATGAAGAGGGTCAAAATGTACAATCTTCCAGTCATAAAATAATTAAGTTCATAGGAACATAATGTGCAGCATGATGACTATAGTTAATAATACTGTACTGCATATTTGAAAGTTGTACAGAAAGTCTGAAGTGCTCAACACAAGAAAAAAATATTAACTATGATGGTGACAGACATTAACTATAACTAGGGTTATTGTGATCATTTCACAATATATACAAACATCAAATCATATGTTATATATCTGAAACTAATACAGTATTGTGTATCAATTATACTTCAGTTTAATAAAAATACTTTTAAAAGAATAACATTTTACAGCCTCTGATTAAAAGCAAACCAATAATCTAAGAAAATTTTGTCATTTTAACAGAAAGAAACCAATCTCTAGTTCTGCATCAGTATAACATTTAACACTAAATCTTTTTTTTAAAATACATTATCTTAAAACCTCACTAAATCTTTGCTGGCTTTGAACACAACATATAAAATTCCCTTTCTAAAAATCTACTACAGATTTCTATATCCATAAATATCCCTTACACTACATCTTCTCATAGTGACAACAATCAATATGTTCATTGGCCAATCCAAATATCTATAACCTTTCAGTAGTATATATAAATAAGAAGCAAAAGTACGTAAACTTATGTTTACTAATCAATATCTCAGTATCCCATTTTACCAAGGAATGAACTAGATATATAATTGATACCTACTAAATAACCCAATTTAGCATCAGTACAAGATTTTTTGTTGTTGTTGTATCAGAACAAGACTTTAAATTGCCTAGAGATCTTGGAAATTATGTTCAAGCTAACATAATACCAAACATAATTTCTGTTGAAATAAAGCTTGTCAAAGTCATGATATGACTCACTTAAATACAAGTTTACTTTTTTCATAATCTTACGCATTTAGTACAAGAAATGCAATCAGTAAGCCTGTATAATTTAGGAGGAATATAGCAAGTAGAATAGTAGTCTAGCAGTATACTATCCTTAATACTCATAAATCAGAGAAGATATAAATTTTTAAAACAAAAAATGTCAAGCTAGAGTCAATTACCAAAGACTTACCTAAATTAGGTGAATTTGATTTCTTAACATATTTATTTTTTAAATTTTTTTTATTCAACTATTTGTCAGAGAGAGAGGGAGAGAAAGAGCACAAGCAGGGAGAGCAGGAGGCAGAGAGAGAAGTAGGCTCCCCATTGAGCAAGGACCCTGGGATCATGACCTGAGCCGAAGGCAGGGTCCCAACTGACTGAGCCACCCAAGCACCCCAATTTCTTAACATATTTCTGAATTGATTTCTGTAAGGATACTTCATAAAACAAGCCACTGAAAGTTATGAAATTTAAATCACTTCATACTCAGAGAGTTTTAAGAGTATTCTATTTATGTAAGTTGTTTCCTTTTGATCTTTATAAGCCAATCAGGATAGAGCTCCTTTAAGAGGTTTTATAGATTTATTGATTTATTTGTATGATCTTGGGGTAGGGATATTTTACATTACTCACTCAATAAAGGGTAAATTATACAAATTATAGCCATACAAACATGTAGACAGACAAAGAGAAAAATCATACAGCTTCAATTCTGAGGTTTTTTAAGATTTTATTTATTTGACAGAAAGAGAGATCACAAGTAGGAAGAAAGGCAGGCAGAGAGAGAGGGGGAAGCATGCTCCCCGCCAAGCAGAGAGCTGGATGTGGGCCTCGATCTCAGGATCCTGAGATCACGACCTGAGCCGAAGGCAGAGGCTTTAACCCACTGAGCCACCCAGGAGCCCTCAATTCTGAGTTTTAAAAATTTTTAATTATTATTAAATGCTACCTGGTCAGACTGGGAAGGTGCTCCTTTAATATCATGGCATTACATGGTATAAATTTAGTAAACACTATTAGCTTACCTATGGGATAAACTTCCATTTCTTCTCATTTCTCCAGTCACTAATTCCGATCTACTTTGACCAATTTACAGAATGCAATTCTATAAGTTCAATGGTTGGTAATTTTCTTGTTAATAAGCAGCAATACTTAAACTCACATATGAGATATAATGCTAAAAAACTCCTATTTTGATTTTATAGCAAAGAAAAAACAAGGATATTTTCTCATAATAGGGAGTTATTCCAAAGGAGCTAAAAATATGTTCACATGTCAGATATGTATATGTACTTTCTTTCTACTTGAATAATACCAATATTGTACTAAACTACTAGTAAATATCATTTTTTAAAGTTTTCATTTAAATTCCAGTTAGTGAACATACAGTGTAATATCAGTTTCAGATGTACAATATAGTGATTCAACACTTCTATACAACCTCTGGTGCTTATCACAAGTGGCCTCCTTAATACCCATCACCTATTTCCCCCATTCCCTCACCCCCCTCCCTTCTGGTAACCATCAGTTTGTTTTTTCTAGTTAAAAATCAGTCTCTTGGTTTTCCCCCCTCTCTCTCTTTTCTTTTCCTCATTTGTTTTGCTTCTTAAATTCCACATATCAGTGTAGTCATATGGTATTTGTCTTTCTCTGATTGACATTTTTATTAGCATAATACTCTTCCAGTTCCATCCATGTCATTGCAAATGGCTATTAATCATCAGGGTGCATGTACACCTTTGAATTTGTATTTTAGGGGGTAAATAGCTAGTAGTACCATTGCTAGATCTTAGAGTAGTTCTATTTTTAATTTTTGAGGAATCTTCACACTGTTTTCAACAGTATTGCATACAGTGCAAGCTTCCCTTTTCTCTGCATACTCATCAATACCTATTGTTTCTTGGGTTGTTTGCTTTACCCATTCTGACTGGTGTGAGGTAATAGCTCACTGTAGTTTTAATTTGCATTTCTCTGATGATCAGGGATGTTAAGTATCTCTTCATATGTCTGTTGGCCATCTGTATGTCTTCTTTGGAGAAATGTGAGTCCATGTCTTCTGCCCATTTTTTTAATTGGATTATTTGGTTTGGAGGTACTGAGTTTTATAAGTTCATTATATATTTTGGATACTAATCATTTATCAGATATGTCATTTGCAAGTATCTGAAGGCTGCTTTTTAGCTTTTCTGATTATTTCCTTTCCTGTGAGAAGTTCTTTTCCATTTTTGATGCTTTTTTATTTTGATGTTGTCCCAATAGTTCATTTTTGCTTTTCTTCCCCTTGCCTCAGGAGGTATATCTAGAAGGAAGTTACTTTGTCAAAGAAGTTACTGACTGTGCTTTCTTCTAGGATTTTTATGGTTTCAGGTCTCACATTTAGATCTTTCATCCATTTTGAATTTACTTTTTGTGTTTGGTGTAAAAGAGTGGTCAGTTTTTTTCCTTTTGCATGTTGCTTTCCACTTTTCCCAACATCATTTGTGAAGAAGCTGTCCTTTTCCCATTGGATATTCTTCCCTGCTTTGTAAAAAATATAGCGGTGAGTTCATTTATAGGATTCTATTCTGTTCCACTGATCTATGTGTCTATTTTTGAACCATTACCATATTGATTTGATCACTACAGCTTTGTACTATAAGTTGAAATCTGAAATTGTGATGCCTCTGGCTTTGCTCTTCTCTTTCAAGATTGTTTTGTCTATTTAGGGTCTTTTGTGGTTCCATGCAAATTTTAAGAGTATTTGTGCAAGTTATATGAAAACTGCAGTTGATAATTTGATAATGATTGCATTAAATGTGTAAACTGCTTTGGGTAGTATAAACATTTTAACAATATTTATTCTTCCAATTCATGAGCATGGAATGTCTTTCCATCTCTTTGGTTTGTCTTCGATTTCATTCATCTTTGTTTTATGGTTTTTAGAGTACAGATCTTTCAGCTCTTTGATTAGGTTTATTCCTAGGTATATTACAGTATTTGGTGAAATTGTAAATGAGATTGATTTCTTAATTTCTCTTTCTGCTGCTTCACTATTGGTGTATAGAAATGCAAAAGATTCCTGTACATAGATTTTGTATCCTGTGACTTTACTGAATTCATTTATCAGTTCTCACAGTACTTTGCTGGGGTGTTTCAGGTTTTCTATATATAGTATTATGTTATCTGCAAATAGTGAAGTTTTGACTCTTCCCTTACTGATTTGGATGCCTTTTATTTCTTTGTGTTGTCTGATTGCTGTGTTTAGGATTTCCAGTACTCTGTTAAATAACAGTGGTGAGAGTGGACACACCTGTCTTGTTTCTGATTGTAGAGGAAAAGCTCTCAGTTTTACCTATTGAGGATGATATTAGCTGTGGATTTTTCATAGATGGACTTTAGTATGTTAAGGTATGCTCCCTCTAACCCCCTGCTTTATTGAGAGTTTTTATCATGAATAGATGTACATTGTCAAATGCTTTATCTGCATCTATTGAAAGGAGCATATGATTCCTACCTTTCTTTTATTAATATCACATTGATTTGGGAATATTGAACCACCCTGGCAACCCAGGAATAACTCCCCCTTGATCATGATGACTTATTTTTTATTGCACTGTTGAATGTTATTTGCTAGCATTTTATTGAGAAATTTTGCATCTATGTTCATCAAGGATATTGACTTGTAGTTCTCTTTTGTAGTGGTGTCTTTATTTGGTTTTGGTGTCAGGGTAATGTTGGTCTCATAGAATGAATTTTGAATTTGCCTTCCATTTCTACTTTTTTGGAATAGTTTGAGAAGAATAAGTATTAACTCTCCTTTAAACATTTGGTAGAATTCCCTTGTGAAGTTGTCTGGCCCTGGACTTTTTTTTGTTGGGAGATTTTTTATTACTGATTTAATTTCTTTACTGGTCATTGGTCTGTTCAAGTTTTCTACTTCTTCCTGTTTCAGTTTTGGTATTTTTTATGTTTGCAAGAATTCATCCATATCTTCCATGTTGTCCAATTTGTTGGCATATGGTTTTTCATTATAGTCTCTTATAATTGTATTTCTGTGGTGTCACCTCTTATTTCTCCTCTCTCATTTGTGATTTTATCTATTTGGGTCCTTTCTCTTTTCTTTTTGATACATCTGGCTAGGAGTTTATCGATTTTTTTATTTTTTTCAAAGAACCAGCTCTAGTTTTGTTCATCTGTTCTATTGTTTTTTAGTATCTATATCATTTGTTTCTACTCTAATATTTCTTATTTCCTTCCTTCTGCTGGCCTAGGCTTTATTTCCTGTTCATTTACTAGCTCCTTTAAGTATAAGAATAAGCTGCTTATTTGATATTTTCTTGATTCTTGAAGTAGGCCTGTGTTGCTTGCTATATACTTCCCTCATAGGACTGCTTTTACTGCATCCCAAATCTTTTGGACCACTGTGTTTTCATTGTCATTTGTTTCTATGTATTTTTTATTTCTTGTTTGATGTCCTGGTTGACTTATTCATTTTTTATTTGCATGTTGTTTAGCCTCTGTATATTCATGGTCTTCCCAGATTTTTTCTTGTGGTTGACTTCTAGTTTCATAGTGTTGTGGTCAGAAAGGGTGCATCATATGTTATCCATCCTTTTGTATTTGTTGAGGACTGTTTTGTGACACAGTATGTGATCCATTCTGGCAAATGTCCCTTGTGCACTTGAAAAAAATGTGTATTCTGCTGCTTTAGGATGGAAAGTTCTGAATATATGTTAAGACCACCTGGTCCAAAGTGTCATTCAAAGCCATTGTATTCTTCATGATTTTCTGTTTAGATGATCTGTCCATTGATGTCAGCAGGGTGTTAAAGTCCCTTAGTATTAGTGTATTATTACCAATGAGCTCCTTTATGTTACTATTAATTGTTTTATTTATTTGGGCATGCCCATGTTGGCCATAAAAATATTTACTATTGTTATATCTTCTTGTTGGATTGCCCCCTTTCTTATTATATACTGTCCTTTGTCTCTTGTTACATTCTTTGGCTTAAAGTCTAGTTTGTCTGATATAAATATTGCTACTCCAGCTTTCTTTTTACCTTCATTTGCATTTAAATGTTTCTCCATCTCCTAACTTTCAATCTGCAGATGTCTTTAGGTCTAAAATGAGTCTTTAAAATGAGGCAGCATATAGACGAATCTTATTTTTTATCCATTCTGACACCCGATATCTTTTGATTGGAGCATTTAGTCAATTTACATTCAAAGTAAGGATAAACATGTATTTATTCTCATTTTATTACTTGTTTCATGGTTGTATCTGTAGATTTTCTCTGTTCTTATCTTTGTGACTTTGGTCTCTCCTTTCCACTCAAAGAATCTCCTTTAATATTTCTTGCAGTGTAGTTTAGTGGTCATGAACACTTTTAGTTTTTGTTTGTCTGGGAAACTCTTTATATCTCCTTCTATTCTGAATGGTAGCCTTAGTAGATTTTTTGCATTCAATACTTTTGTTATATCATACCACTTCCTTCTGGCTTGCCAAGATTCTGTTGAAAAATCTTTAGCCAGCCTTATGGATTTTCCCTTGAAAGTTAAGGACTTCTTTTGTCTTGCTGCTTTAAAGATTTTTTTCTTTAGTGGTATATTTTGCTAATTTAATTAAAATATGTCTTGTTCTTGGCCTGCTTTTGTTTTATTTTGATGGGAGTTCTCTGTGTCCTGGATTTGGATGTCTGTTTCCTTCCCCAGATTAGGAAAGTTTTATCTTCAAATAAGTTTTCAGCCCCCTTTTCTCTCTTCTTCACTGGGATTCCTATAATGCAAATGTTATCACATTTGATGGATTCACTGAGTTCCAAAGTCTGCTCTTGTGTTGCATAATTCTTTCTCTCTTTTGCTTAGCTTCACTGCTTTCCATTACTGTGTCTTCTAGGTCATTAATTCATTCCTCCGCTTCTTTCAAGCCTCCTATTCATTGCATCAAGCCCATTTCTAATCTTGTTTATTTCACTCTTAATCCTTGATCCATTCTTTTTTTAACTCTTTTATCTCTGTGGTAAGGGTCTCACTGATATCTTCTATTCTTTTCTCAAACCCAGGGAGTATCCTTATTGTCATTGCTTTGAATTCTCCACCAGGCATGTTACTTATATCTGTTTCATTTAGATCTCTGGCTGTGGCCTTATCTTGTTCTTTCATTTGAGATAAATTCTTCCATCACTGCATTTGTCTAAGTCTCTGCCTTCTTCTGTGTATTAGAAAAGGCTGCTAAGTCTCCTTCTCTCTGGAGCTTCATGGAATCTCTGGTTTTGTGCTACTTGCACTCCACTGTTGTGTTTTGGCTGTTCTATCTTTCAGGCCAGGTGTCCACAGAAGCTCTCTTTGCCTGCAGTGGGCAGGGTTTAGTCCTGAGCCAGAACGTGGTGAGTTTTAACTAGGTGTGCTCTGGTCTGCCTGTGTGTAATGAGACCTAATACTACCTCTACTAAAACTGAGGCCCTGCAGAACTGTCTGGTTGGGAGATGTGGTGTGGGCAGGGGTTTCTGCTGATATTCTGGGGAAGGGACCTGCAGCATGGGTACTGAGGTATACTTGACCAGGAAGGATAGTCCCACCAGAGCACAGGAGCATGGGACTTGGTGCAAGCAGGCAAGGCAACCAGTGTCAGGGCCTACCTGCCCTCTGTAGGTGGCTCTGCATTTATTCTGAGAAGTGGGGGAAGTAAATGTCACTAGCCAGCAGCACCTTTGTCCCCAGGGAGGCATCCCCATGAATGCTACTTCTCAAGGATGTGCTGTAAGAAGAGGGAATAATCTTCCCCCTGTGTGCTCCAGGTGTTCCTCAGATCTCTATTTCCATGCTTCTCTCCAGGAGCAGGGCTGTACCCTCAAGGCTCTAGCCCAGCCAAGTCTGCTGACCTTTAGAACCCTAGTCTTCAAGCCTCACTGGTTGCAATACCTCAGGAGATTCAGCCCCTCTCATTTTCGAAGCCAATGGCTTTGGGAAAATGTTCTCCTTTTCTGTTCCCCACCACCACGCTTCTCCATGACCATAGCTCCCTCCCCTTTGCAGCACCTGTGATCCATTTCTCCCCAAACCCACATCTCCACAATTCTTACTGTCCTCCATGTGGCTTCTTCTCTCCTCCAGTTACGGAGTTTGTTCTGTCAGTCCTCAAGTTGATTTCTGAGATATTCAGAATGATTTGATAGTTATCTAATTGTGTCTGAGGGAGATTACTAGCCTAGAGTCCTACTATTCTACTGCTATCTTCCTCTCACAATTTTTTTCAACCTAATTACTTTATAATTTGTTTACTACCCAAGAAGAAGAGCATTTTTGCCCACTCTATGGACCTTATATATCACCTAAGATGAAATTCTACCCTAAGAGCCCAAGTTTCAGTTTTTTCAAAATTTGTGATTTATTCTGGCTCCCATTATGGGATACCATTCAGTCTAGTAAAAGAAATATACTGGAGGGACCATGAGTTTTCTACCTATAGAAAATAATTAAAATTAATTGCATTTATTTTAAAAATTATTTATTTGATGGTGCTGGGAAAATTGGGCAGCTACATATAGAAGAATGAAACTCGACCATTCTCTTACACACAAAGATAAACTCAAAATGGATGAAAGACTTCAACGTGAGGCAGGAATCTATCAAAATCCTGGAGGAGAACATAGGCAGTAACCTCTTTGACATCGGCCACAGCACCTTCTTTCAAGACATGTCTCCAAAGGCAAAGGAAACAAAAGCAAAAATGAGCTTTTGGGACTTCATCAAAATAAAAAGCTTCTGCACAGCAAAGGAAACAGTCAACAAAACAAAGAGTCAACCCATGGGATAGGAAAGGATATATGCAAATTACACTACAGAAAAAGGGCTGATATCCAAGATTTATAAAGAACTACTCAAGTATCACATGGTTTCACTTACTTGCGGTGCATGAGGGGTAACTTGGAGGACAGTGGAAGAAGGAAAGTAAATGGGAACTAGGGTAATCCAGGGAGAGAAACGAAACAACAGAGACTTTGGACACAGAAACAAACTGAGGGACTTGGAAGGAGGGGGATGGAGGGATGGGAGAGCCTGGTGGTGGGTACTGGGGATACCTAAAGCGTGGAGCACTGGGTGTGGGGAATGGGGAATGAATCTTGGAACACTGGAAAAAAAATTTAAGTAACAATAAAAAAAAAGAAAAAGAATATTAAAATAAAACAGACAAACAAAAAGAACTACTCAAACTCAACAACCAAAACAAAGATCATCACATCAAAAAATGGGCAGGAGACATGAAGAGGCACTTCTCCGTAGAAGACATACAAATGGCTAACAGACACATGAAAAAAATGTTCGTCATCATTAGCTATCAGGGAAATTCAAATCCAAACCACATTGATATACTACCTTACACCAGTCAGAATGGCCAAAATTAACAGGACAGGAAACAATAAGGGTTGGAGAGGCTGTGGAGAAAGAAGAACCCTCTTATACTGTTGGTGGGAACACAAGTTGGTGTCACCGCTTTGGAAAACAGTGTGGAGATTCCTTAAAAAATTAAAAATAGAGCTACCATATGACCCCACAATTGCAATACTGGGTATTTAACCCAAATATACAGATGTAGTGAAAAGAAGGACCATATGTATCCCAATGTTTATAGCAGTGATGGCCACAATCACCAAACTGTGGAAAGAGCCAAGGTGCCCATCAACAGAAGAATGGATAAAGAAGATATGGTCCATATATACAATGGAATGTTACACCTCTATCAGAGAGGATACCCAACTTTTGTAGCAATATGGACAGGATTGGAGGTGATTATGCTGAGTGAAATGAGCCAAACAGAGAAAGACAAGTATCATAAGGTTTCACTTACTTGTGGAGCATAAGGAGTAATATGAAGGACAGAAGGAAAAGGAAAGGAAATAGGAAGTGGGGTAAATTGGGGAGGGAGACGAAACATGAGAGACTTTGGACTCAGAAACAAACTGAGGGTCTTGGAGGGAAGAGGGTGGAGGGATGAGTGAGCCTGGTGGTGGGATGGTGGGTATTGAGGGCACGTATTGCATGGAGCACTGGTTGTGGAACATAAACAATGACTCTTAGAACACTGAAAAAAATAAAATAAAATAAAATATGAAAAAATTGACAAACTTCCTTTATATGGGAGATAAAGGTAGGATGATGAAAGTAAGGAATTGGAGGGTCAAAGAAATCCAAAACACAAATTGTCAGTTTTTGAAAAAATAAATATATACAAAACCCAAACTCTTAAATTATTTTCCAACTCTTTAAACAGTAATTATATTTATGAAAACCTGTTTTTTTCTATTATGACCCTTTTAATTCACTCTACATAAGTTAATTAATTCAATTTATGATTTGTTTGATTGTAGAAAGATCAGTTTAACAACAGCGTATCATTTTCAAAGCTTCCCAAGATGTCCTCTGGATATCTAGCCAGCAGCGCCTTTGAATAGATAAATTAGGAATTTACAATATGTACCATCTTTAATACAAATGCATTTTATAAGCTTCAGATGGTTACAAATATTCATAGTAACCTCCATAGTTTTTCTGTCAAAAAGAATTTTTTTTTAAAGATTTTATTTATTTGACAGCAAGAAACATAGCTAGAGAGGGAACACAAGCAGGGGGAGCAAGAGAGGGAGAAGCAGGCTTCCCACCGAGCAGGGAGCCCAATGTGGGACTAGATCCTGGGTCTCTGGGATCATGACCTGAGCCGAAGGCAGTCGCTTAACCAACTGAGCCACCCAGGCGCCCCTCTGTCAAAAATTTTTTCTATAGTTTCAATAATGAATGAAATATAAGACTCATATGTGGATTTTTTTATGCATGATACCTATTTTTTACCCATATTAAAATTGTTCCTTTAGGAAGAAAATATACAATAGACTGGTACTCTATTTTTGTACTTCTTTTTTTTTTTAAGATTTTATTTATTTGACAGAGAGAAACACAGCCAGAGAGGGAACACAAGCAGGGGGAGTGAGAGAGGGAGAAGCAGGCTTCCCGCCGAGCAGGGAGCCCGATGTGGGACTCGATCCTGGGTCTCCGGGATCATGACCTGAGCCGAAGGCAGTTGCCCAACCAACTGAGCCATCCAGGCGCCCCTATTTTTGTACTTCTATGAGAAATTTTTATCCACAACTATTCTCAGAGATTCTTGCCAGTATAAATGTATGGTTTTAGGACATAATGAACAATTTAAAGTAAGTAAAAAATCTCCAGAACTTTTCTTTCTCATGGCTTCTACTTATGGCTTTGCATTAATAAACTTTGTTTTGAAATTCCTGAGTGAATAATGAGTTTTACCCCTCCCATACAGCTTAATGAGTTAATTTAAAATGTTCTCACCTCTTTGGCGTAGTGGCCAGGATCCATAAAATTTTTGGTGATGTGATTTGAACCAATTAAAAGGCCTCTTCTTTCCTGCTGTGAGGTAAGCTGCACCTCTTTTTTGTTCCAATTTTCTGGTATTCTTCCCAAAGGGTGCCAGCCCTAGATTAATTAACAACTTTTGTAAAGCCTTCCTCACTGAAGTGACTTCACGACAACATGCTGAGTCTTTCTAAGATCAGCAGACCAAGAATTTCATTCTTTTTCTGTCATATTGGGGTTGTATATGTGTGTATTTTTCCTGTTATTAGATATTGTAAGTCTATACATAAAGATTATAAAAATATGACATGAAACATATTTCCTAATATGCCATTAAACCTATTCAATAATATTGTGGGGCAGTTCTGGCTTAAGATGATGAAGGAGGACCTTACCAGGACTTTGCCATAAAGCAGTATTTTATCTACATTAAGTGGTTGAGTTGTAGCTTTGGTATGAAAATCTATCGGCATTCAACAATTCACAGATGTGGTTGTTAACTGTTCCATTTATTCTAGCTGAATGGAAGATAGAGCTCTACAAAGCATGAGATTTGCTAAGTCTCTATTCCTTAGAAATGTATGATCATTCCTGAAGTGGTAACTCCTTAGACAAGGATGACGACTTCTCAAGTCTTGTGAAGGGTGAGAGTGCATTTTAAAATTATTCTCTCCTCATAATATTAAAGTTAATGTTTTCTATTTGCTTGGTAATGTTAAAAGTTAATGTTCAGATAAAGGTAGAATCATGAGTCATACAGATGTAAAAATGAACATGTGGTAAAGATTTCTCTCAATCGTATGAGGGAATCAGACAGATGCCATAACTAGCTCAAAAGAAGCCAAAAATCACAAATATGTATGGTGTAATAGAATTTGCAAGAGGAGCCAAAACAAGTTTTTTTAGTAGAAGAGTGTGTGCATGTGTGTGTGCGTGCGTGTGTGTGTGTGTGTGTGTGTGTGTGTGTGTGTGTGGTGGGAAAGGGCTGTTAATTAACACTCTATCAGAGAGGAAAAAATGTACATGAGTATCTAATTATCTATAGCTTAAAAGGTTGGAAAATGGCTCAAATGTAAGGAACAAGGCTAGAATCCAATAGTCTAGATAAAGTTTTCCATGGAAGCATACATTTTTTTCTACAACGTGCTAATTCTATTTGCTTTTGATAATTTCCGTACTGGATTTATATATCATATTCCACTCTAACTGGAGTTAGAGTGAAAAGGAAGAATTATATATTCAATACTATGTCCTAATCCCTTATGTTACTTATTAAACCTATCATGAAGAGTTGCTTTCAAAGATTATGAAAATTTCTTGACAAATTTTTAAAAAGGATTAATCTTATGAAAATAATATTGAGAGAAAGAAGCATGATATAAAAAATACATTGAACATTTTATTTTAATAGTTGTAAAAACAGGTAAAACTAAACTCTTGTTTATAAATTTACATATATGAAATTTAATTACAAAGACAACTAAGGATAAAATCTACACATGAGATGTTCTTATTTGACAAAACGTTTCTGCTGATAAATTAATTTTTTAATACTACATCAAAATAGAGTGGCATATGAACAGCACAAATACATCACTCCCCCTTCGTGTACACAAGTATCATGGTTTCTTTTAATGATTTTGCACTATTTCATAACTTCACATGTCTGAAGCATCGGCCCTTCTGTGTAGGGATAGAAGTTTTTTTACCCACTCAGAAAGCACTCTAATCACTTCCCCTTTCCTCACATATTATCTGCTACTATTATAACAGAAATCACATAGATGCTGATGCACTGAAGGTTGGCCATAAAACTAGAGTTTTCCTCCACAAGGAATAGAAACTTAGATCCAGGTATATAGGTAAGGGCCCTAGCATGTATTAAGTGAAAGCCAGCTATATACTGGCTTTAAAATTCACTGAATTCTGAGAAGAACTGAGTCTAATATGTTAACAAACACTTGAGTTATTTAGAATTTCTCAGTGGGGGTGCTATTGGCATTTTGAGCAGGACAATTCTGTAGTATGAATCATCTGTGATCTAAATATTGCATGATATTTAGCATCCTTGGCAGTTGGGCAGTAAATGCCAGTACTGCTCAAGTCATTGTGACATCCAAAAACTTCCTACGTGTTACCAATTGCCCTGGGGAGGGGGATGTACCATACCTGGTTGAAAATATTATCATCTACACAGTAACATTATTCATAAAAGCCAAAAGGTAAAAGCAACCCACATAACCGTAGACAGATGAATGGATAAACAAAACATGCTATAACCATACAATGAAATATTATTCATCCTTAACAAGGAAGGAAATTCGTAGACAGGTTACAACACGGATGAAACGACGGCATTCTGCTAAGTGAAATAAGCCAGTCCCATACTATGATTCCCTTTATATGAATTATCTAGAGTAGTCAAACTCATAGGAATAAAAAGTATAATAATGGTTGGCGGGAGTTAGGGGGAGGGAGAAATGAAGACTTCTTGCTTAATGGGTATAGTGTTAAAAATGGTTACGATGGTAAAATTTATGTTCTGTATTTTATCACAATGTTTTTAAATGCTACTACCAACTTGAAATTTTAAGCAAACATTATTTTAATGTATATAATATTATATAGCAGTATGTAATGGGGCATTCGAATAGTGACTTTATAAATAAATTATAACTTTAAATTTGCAAGGGAAGATAATTAAACATACCTTTCAACATTTCAAGAAAGATTTCTTTTAAATATGTCCTTTATGATAACACCAGTTCTTTACATTGTGGAGTGGACTAAAGAAGCATTCTGTTGAAGTCCTAGGGATTTTTGATACAAGTTATTTCACAGAACTTTGGCCAAATAAATGTATCCAGGCCTAGCTCTGGAGAGACATGTGAAGTTGTGTTAAGATTAAAATCTATTAACACAACTTTCAGAACTTAAATATGACTGTACAGGAATTTAGACTTTGAAGAATCTTGTATAATTTTTTTCATGCTTCCAATCTTATCACAGTTACTATAAGTACTTATAAGCTAGCTCTGCATGTACCATATTGCTTGTATAGAAACATGCTAAGGACTTATATTTCTTTAGGATGAAATATATTCCTCAATTCACCAAATCATATCAAATCTTGAGTTTTCCACATGTCACATTAAGAGAGAAACAAAGAACACATTTAAAAAACAATAAAGCTGAATCAAGTGATTCAAGGTTACCTAAGTAACATTAAGTTACATTAAAGTTCAAGCTAAAAGTAAATTGAAGGCCAACCTAAGATGTCAGTGTGTGAGCAAGATAGAGCTAAGATAGCTCCACGGTGTTCAATATTGAGATATGAATTACATAATACTAAAATGTGTGCCGGCTTTTTTAAAAGAATTTTTTTTTTATTTTATATATCTGGTTCCTATCCTCCACTGATGCAGAGAATATCCTTCTTCATGTCTACTTAGTTTATTTCCTTTATTATACTCCTCTCATCATGGAGTAGTGCAAAAATGTAGATATAGGGGAAGGAGAGGTGTGATCATAAATGTTATTTATATGAAGTCATTGAAATAAGAACAGAAAGTCAAGGCGATGTCAAATAGCAAACACTTGGGATATAGGTAAAGAGATACTTTACTCAAAAAAAGAAGATTATTGCAATAGGAAGAGGGGAATTATTGCAACAGGGAGAACACTGACCCCATGGTTGGTAAGCATCTCAAAGGTCAGGCATCTGGCTTTTCTTTTTCAGGGAGGAGTAAACAAGAAAGAACCAAGTGTGGGGGCTTGGGATAAGCAGGTGGAATGGTAGGAAAGTTAAGCAGGAAATATTTTTCTTTGAGCTCAGCCAATTCTCTGGCAGGGAACTCTAAGGAAAGTGGGTTATGCGTTCAGTGCTTGCTTAAGCTCAAGGGTGGGCCAAAGTTCAGTGGTCTAGTGGAAGGAGAAAAGCCTAACAAGTTTGCTTAAGTCAAGTTAGCAGGCAACTGTCCATCTGTGAGAATCTCCATACAGTTCAACTAATCATTTATGACACAAAAAAATGGAAATTCAGAGGGTCTGTGTCTGGTCCTGCCAGAGGTAAACAAGGAGGGGATCTGGGAGTCTTATCTCAGTCCTATGCAGAAGGGTGGTTCTTTGTAGTAAGCTCTTTCCCAGAACACAGAAAAGTGAGAGATATTTTAACCGTCACTGTTTTCTAGGAATGCAGGGCTCAGGGAAAGCTCAATACTGTCAGTAGGCACAGTGGAGAGCATACAGATCCTTAAACAAAGCATCTGGCTGGCGTATGAACTCTCAAACCTACTGGTAAAATTTTTAAGCATTTATGAGATTAAATGCAGCAAATATCATCTGTACATTAAGCATAATACTTTATTCCTTTAAAATGTGCTTTATCCTCATTCAAGCTCCTTGCCACCCTTCAATTTCTGGTCCATTCTACTCGTGTTATTCTTTACCACGAAGATTAAGTGGGCAAGGGTCTCTTTTGCATTCACAGTTATGTTCATGAAGTGTCAGCCAACAGTTTCTGCTAACTGGGGCTCATAGAAGCCCAGCTGGTCTGCAATTCATAGTGTCATTTAGGACACCACAGAGTGTTCCCCTGCAGGTGAAACAGATCAACCTCAGGAATGTCAGTATCCTGTTCAGAATTTCTGTCACTGTCACTTGTCTTCCTCTTCCTCTTATTTAATACATTCTGGATAGTTTGACTCTGCCCAATCCCTCTGACATCTTTGGACTTCAGTATTTTAAAGATAACACTACATGCTCAACTTGCTTACACAATGGTTGCAAGGATCAAATAAGAAGAATAGGAAATGCATTCTTTTTTTTTAAAGATTTTATTTATTTATTTGACAGAGAGAAACACAGCCAGAGAGGGAACACAAGCAGAGGGACTGAGAGAGGGAGAAGCAGGCTTCCTGCCGAGCAGGAAGACCGATGTGGGGCTCGATCCCGGGTCTCCGGAATTATGACCTGAGCCGAAAGCAGATGCCCAACCAACTGAGCCACCCAGGCGCCCTAGGAAATGCATTCTAATGATCTAAATATATTTGCTACTATGAAGTCATTTAGAGTCAGGTCATTTGAGGTACACCTGCTTTATGGTTATGATTTGTCCTTGAAAATATCAATTCCTATTTGTTCAGAATTCACTATTACAGACACCTAGTGTTTTGGCTCATAATTTTCACTTGTTCACTGAGCAGTAAAACTCTTATAGGGCCATAAACACTGATAGAACTGGCTTTTCATATTCATCCATTTACTCAATTATCACACTTCCATTGGTTCTGGGGAGAAAGGCTCCTAGACACAATAGGAGAGAATTGAGCTCAGTGACTCAATGAATGGGAAATAAAAAGCAGTGTTACACATTTCACAGTGAAGCCTCCCCATATTCTCACCCATGTGATACAGTCATATGAAAATTTTACAAAGTGTTTATAACAAAACACATAAATGGAAGCACTATAATGATTTTAGAAATGAAAATAGGACATCATGACATCATTTGAAATAAAATGGATATTTGTCAAATTTTAAAATTGAAATTCATTTGTTTTCTCAGCAGAACTATCAAAATCTCAATAATAAATATGCTCAAAACTCATTCCAGTGTTATAAAAGCCCACATCTCATTATATCTTGGGTTATTTGGGGCCCTGTTTTTTTTCTGTAAGTAAGCACCAATAGGTCCCTTGAAGTTACTGCTGGCAGGGGCTGCATTTTATGGAAATGTGGCAGTGGAGGGTGGCAGAATATGCCACCTAGAAATACGTCACTCTGGCATATTGATTATTTTGAGCTAAAGACAACTGAGAAGAAGCACATTTAAGAAATTTTGTTTTCCTCCTATATGCCTAAAAGCAGGACATAAATTTGTAAATATATCCCTCTTCCTCTCAATCAAGAAGGACAGAAGTTAATTATCACAGATGACACTAGACCTTGCTCGGCCCAGAGACAGCACTGAGGAACATGCATAACAAACTCTGCTAAAACAAGCTATGATTTTTCTCATATATTTGCCTTCTTACAACTGGCCACTCTTAGAAGCTCAAAGTCATTTTCCTTTGTCTTGTCAGTTCACTACAAAATTACTGGGCAAGTTCCATTCAAATATTACTCTTTACCCAGCACAGTTTCTCTGGTTCATATTGCAATCATTTTCCTAAAGAATATTCCCACTCCCTTGCTCTCCCTCACTCCCTTAATTACTCTCACTCAGCAAATATCAAACATTCAACTCTTTTCAACCAAGCAGCTTAATGTTTCTAGTAAAAATAAAATCCACACAGCGACATCTCTTATGCCTTCTCGAGGTCATTGCCTCCAAGGGCAATCCAAACAAGACATAGGTAATTCCCTACTATAAAAAGAAAGAATTCCCACTCCTATATCCTCCTCCAACCCCTTTTCTACTGTTCTTTTTCACATAAAAACTTTTCTTATTTTAAAGATTTCTTTATTTATTTGAGAGAGTGAGAAGAGAGAAAGAGGTCAGGGAAAGGGCAGAGGGAGAAAGAGAAAGATTCTCAAGTAGACTCCATGCTGAGAGGCGAGCTCAATGCTGAACTTGATCCCAGGACCCCAAGATCATGAAGTGAGCTGAAATCAAAAGTGGAACACTTAACTGACTGAGCCACCCTGGCGCCTCTCACATAAAAACTTTTCAAACATATTGTGGTTTCGGATTCCTCCACTTGATACCACACATCTCACCAGTTCATCAAAACTACATCCGTCAGGGTTTCTTCTAAGAGCTTCTATATTTCTTTATCCAAAGTTCTCTTCTTACACAACTTCTTTGTATCCTGAACTTTGTTGACCTTCTTGAAATAGGTCTATTCTTCTCAAAGCATTTCCCTCTTTGGATTGCACAGTTTAGCTTTATCTTATTGTTTGTCTATTCCTCAGCCTCTTTTTCTGTTTCTACCTCTTCCACATAATGGAATCGTCCAAAGATCACAGCCCTATCTATGCCGTTTTCCTCGCCTAGTGGTTTTCAAGCCTGCTTGCTCTCTCCAACCACTTACAAAGCTTTTTAAAGGTATGGTACAGGGAATATCCCTTCAAAGATTCTAATTCAATTGGCCTGGGGTTCCAAGGTACAGCCAGGATTGAGGAACACTGCCTTAGGAAATACCAAGGCCCATAGTTGTAAGTACCAACTGTATGCTGCTGATTCCAAATAGATATTATCAACTCAGACCTCCTGTCCTGAGCTTTAGATTCCATCTACCTATATGATATCTACCTTTGGACGTCAAATGTCTCAAAAGGAATATATTCAAAATGGAATCTGATGCCCTACTTTCTTTCAATCCTACGCAGCCAATCTAATCTGTCAAGTATTGTTGACTTCCCAACCAAAATTTCTTGAATGTATCTTTTTCTCTCCATTTTTGCTACCACCTCCCTAATTCAAGCTGCCTTGATTTTATTCCTTGACTGACCACAATGCCTTCCAACTGTTCTTACTTCTATTCTCCACTCCACTCCATACAGTAAGCAGACTTTGTTAATAATGTCACTCATATCATCTATTTCCCTTGTTTTAATGTCCTATAATTGCTATACATTGCTCTTACAATAAAATACAAACCTCCTCCCATAATTTATAAGGCCCTATATGATCGATCCCAAGGTGTTTCTCAAAGCAATTTTCATATGACATTTGCAATTACTCTCTATAATCCAATCCAACTTACTACTTTCTCTTCTGCAAACACATCATTATCCTTCTTGCTTTAAGGCCTTTGCACTTGCTGTTCCTTCTGTCTATAATTTATCCCTTCCCATACCCTATATCTGTCTGTGAAGCAACATGAAATTTCTTTAAAAATAGTATAGTGGTTAATAACACTGCTTCTGTGTCAAACTACATAGGTTCAAACCCTATCTCCATTGTTTCTTTTGTTTCGTATTTTTTAATAAAGTTCGTAATCCAATGGACACACAAAGCAAAACTGTGCTGAGGAAACCAGTTTCATAAATTAATAAGTGTTAGAAAGTGGGGCGCCTGGGTGGCTCAGTCCTTGAGCATCAACCTTCAGCTCAGGTCATGATCCTGGAGTCCCAGGATCAAGCCCTGCATCGGGGATTCTCTGCTCAGTGGGAAGCCTGCTTCTTCCTCTCTCACTCCTCCCAGTTTGTGTTGCGTCTCTAGCTGTGTTTCTCTTTGTCAAATAAATAAATAAAATCTTTTAAAAAATAAAAAAATAAGCATTAGGAAGTTGAGGGGAGAGGTCAAGGTAACAAGAAGAGGAGAAGACAATCCTTTTGTGTATGACGCTTCCAAATTGTGGGGACAGGGTCCATGCTGTAATGAAATGCACTTATACAAATGAGGGACAATACAAAGTCTGAGCATGAAAATAACATTTTCTCTTGCCTTTTGCAATGATGTGAATGGAACTAGAGGGTATTATGCTAAGTAAAATAAATCAGTCAGAGAAAGACAAATACAATATGATTTCACTCACATGTGGACTGTAAGAAACAAAATAGACGAACATAGGGGAAGGGGAAGGAAAAGCAAGATAAAAACAGAGATGGAGGCAAACCATCAGAGACTCTTAACTATACAAACTGAGGCTTGCTGAAGGGGAGGTGAGTGAGAGATTGGGATAACGGGGTGATGGGCATTAAAGAGGGAACTTGATGTTATGTGCAACTGATGAATCACTAAATTCTATCCCTAAAATTAGTGATATTCCATATGTTAACTAAATTAAATTTAAATTTAAAAAATTGTAAAAATAAAGTAAGATTTTCTCTGAAAACACAATTTTTGGCACAGATTTTAAAAAACAACCCAGTGACATGTTCCCTGACCCCAAGATTTCAGCAGAAGCCCAAAGTCCTGTGTTGGAGTGCTCAATGTGTGTTCAGGTACACCAAGACATCCAAAGTATCATAGCCTGTCTTCACTGTGCAAACGTCCAAGTCACTAATTTAAGTGTTCCTTAATAGTGTAGTCTTCCAAGACTGAGGTAAACAATCTGTGTCTCAGCATCTGCCTATTTAAAATTAATTTGTCAATAGTATCTACACCATAAAGTTGCTAAAATAACCTACTCTATGTGTACAGTCACCAGAGAAGGACTTGGTACATAATAAGTATCCAATAAATGTTAACTATTATAATTCTCTACCCTATATTAAGTAAGGTATCCAGTCTATCACCATGTTTTTTACCTTAAAAACACTTATCTCCTTTTTCCTGATTAACTTATTAGGTAATTTTATATTTGTTAATTTGTTTATGTCTTCCCAAGCCACATCCACCACCACAACTCAGGTCCTGCTAGAATTTAAATTTCATGAAGGCAGGGATCTTATCTGTCTTGGTCAGTACTGATTATACAGAACACAGAAAAAGACCAGGCACAGAGTATGCACTCAGTAAATAATTGCTAACTTCATGGAGATTGGCATAAATAGAACATATTTCAGTGAGTACAGACATTCTAAGGACCAAGAGGAATTCTGTTGGGTGTAAACCTGACTGTATACTTGTTTCAAAACCAAGAGTTTCCATAACTCAGAAGCGGAATATGGCATATTACCTCCATGGAAAAAATAAGTTTTTTGAAAATTTGTTATGCATTTTCCACAATCATAGTAAAACCGACTGCATTTTTAGAGGCACCATATCAAAATAAATTCAATTTCTGGTTGACAAATTGAAGTATCTTAATGTAATATTTTCATCTAAAAGTTATCAGATCAATTCCTGTTTGAATACAAATTAACTATATGTTCAGGATACCTGGGTGGCTCAGTTGGTTAAGCATCTGCCTTCAGCCCAGACCATGATCCCAGGGTCCTGGGATGGAGCCTCACATGAACTCCTTGCTCAGCAAGGAGTCTGCTTCTCCCTCTGCCTCTGCCTGCCTCTCCCCTGCTTGTGCACTTTCTCTCTCTCTCTCTCTCTCTCTGACAAATAAAGAAATAAAATCTAAAAAAAAATTAACTATATGTTCTACAAATACACAATTATTTCATTAGAAAAAATATCTTACACTTTTTCTTTTTCACAATACCAAGACAAATATAATCTTTAAATTACTTTATAATTCATTTTTAAAAATAACACAAATTTATTTTGATTACTATTGCTTCATCCACAGAAACCATATTTTATCATCTTAGAAAAGGATATGAACAGTATAAGTCAATTTTAAAGACTCAAATGAATAGAGAAACAGACACACTGAAGGGGGCTCACATTTTCACAAATGAGTTCTCAAAAGACACCATATTCTTCATCATATCCTCATCATTTAGTTTGAGTAGATTCTGAAAAATCAGATGGGAATTTCAGAACAAATGTCTCTTTAATTACCTTGTAAAAAAGACCCTATAGGTTCCTTCTAAATCATCATTCTATATTTTTATTGAACTTGAAAAAGTGAAATGAAACAGAATAAAATGTCTTTGTTGTGACACTAATCTTTCAAAACCTAGGCTTATAAATTGTCACCACACCTCAGCATTGAGACTAATGAATCTCTGCTCTTCTCAGTGCACTCTTGGTATAATAATGTTGAATGGCCCAGGAGTCTCAATTGCTCATTTATTTGAATCACAATGGCTGTCTAAGAAAATCCTAAGTAAAGGTAGGTTGATGCATGAATTTTCTGTTCCCATATTGTTTTCTTGGAGTCCCAGTGCTCTGGTAATTTCTGCCAAGAGGAAAGCCTAAAAAGAATTTGAATCATACTGCAGATTTAATTTCATTTCAAGAACTTGTCATCTCACTAAAAACCAGGCAGAACTACCTTAACATTAGTTCTATATTTTTAATGAACCATGAAAGGTGAATCATCCATCCTTGTACACATATGAAGTGATTCTTTTATATCAAAATTGTTTTTAAGAACTTTTAAAGCACCAGACTCCAATGCACTGCATTGATGACAATTGGGAAGAGACTTGTTCACAATTTGGGTATTAACTGTTCAATGGTAACCATTAAACATTACTTTAGAAAAACTCATATAGTAGAATAACTTTATAAGTGGGTTACTTTTTTAAACACTGTTTTGAGAAGAAAAATGCTCTTTAAAAATAAGAACTTTATAATTAAGACCCCAAATATCCATCGACTAATGAATAGATAAAGAAGATGCAGTATATCTATATCTATATAGATATAGATATATATGCAATGGACTATTACTCAGTCATAAGAATGAATGAAAGCTTGCCATTTGCAATGACATGGATAGAGCCAGAGAGTATTATGCTAAGTAAAATAAGTCAGTCAGACAAAGACAAATACTATATGATCTCACTCATATGTGGAATTTAAGAAACAAAACAAACGATCATAGGGGAAAAAAGAAACAGACTCTTAATGCTAGAGAACAAACTGATAGTTACCAGAAGGGAAGTGCATGGGGGGCAAATGAGTGAAATAGGTGATGGGGATTAAGATGTGCACTTTTTTTGATGAGCACTGGGTGATATATCGAAATGTTGATTCACTGAATTGTACACCAAAAAATAATATTGCATTATATGTTAACTAACTGAAATTTAAATAAAAACTTTAACAAAATAAAAGCACTTATAGATTTAAAAATTATAATTTTATGAAAATATTTACAGGGGAATGTATCATTCACCAGACTCTAAATAAGTTAGCTATCAAGTTCCTCACCCATTTCGTCCATATACTATGTAGTAAATATATATTTGAATGTCAATATTAAAATATCACAATGTCAATTCATAGGAGGCTTTCCATACATGTTAGTAGACTTGGTGAAAAGATGCCAAAAGACACATCCTGCCTCCAAAGATATCTCCCATTTCACTTTATCTGAACCACAACTCACTAGTCAATTAATTGAGCACCTTCTCCAGACAAACTTGGTTTACATCCAAATTTTGCCTCCTAGAATCAAGACATGACTTATCATTACTTTAACAAAGGCATATTTCTCAGAATAGCTAGTCTGAAATTCTAGGGAAACAATCCAGAAGGTCTGATACCAAAATAGAAAAGTTTCCATGCATTGTATGGACAGCATGTAGGAAGGTCCACTTGTTCCCAGTTGAAATATTAAGTTTAGATCCAGAAAAGAAAGCAGAATGTATCATTCCAGGGCATGCTAATATCTATTAGATAGGTTTACAAGAGACACTTCTGTGACCTAAGTGGAGAAGTCAGTTACCAGATATGTAGTAGAAACAAAACATACGTATAGGAAGGAGGAAATAAACAATACAGGGGGGAAAGCTTGTGTTGGGGAAGGGAACAAAAATAAACTAAAAATCTGAAAGATTCCAGAGAAGAACTGTTTCAGTAGGAATCACCATGATAGTGAATTTCAACCATGCTACTTTTGAATACTTGGGCATGTGTTTCCTGCCAATGAGAAGAATTTTTAGACAAAGCTATTTAGAGAGTTTTGAAGGTTATGCTGAAAGAGTGGTTTCCAATATTTAGACTATGGACTTCTGGGTGGTGTTATTTCTTTAATAATTGAATCCTAAAATCACCACTATATCAACTGGGGAGCCATGAACAACTTTGATATGAACAAAATTATGCACAATCAAAAAGTTCAGAAACAACTTCTGTGCTGGACAATCACTAGGTGGATTCTGAGCTCAACAAACATAACCTTTTTCCCCCAACCCTGAAGTTCTATTCTCAAAATCCAAGCATAGAAGTGATACATGTCAAACACACAGTACTAGACCATTTTTTCTCTTAGGAACAAGGAGGGGATTTGGCAAAAACAAAGGCTAAGTTGATGTGTTTGTGGATGTATAAATGGGCTAGGTATTATTATAGATATTTGTCAAGGTTGAGTTAATGCCCCACAGATAAAATAATATCTATAAGAAAACCAGTATATTTGGTTACAATGGTTAAAAAAATAGAATTGTGCTTTTGTCATGGGTTGAATTGTATATTCCTACAAAAAGATATGTGGAAAATAACTCCCAATTTCTCAGAATGTGACCATTTTTGAAAATAAGGTTATTGAAGATATAATTAGTTAAGATGAGGTCACAATGGAGTAGGGGAGACCCCTAATCCAATATGACTGGTGTCTTTTAAAGAAGACAGCCTTAACAAATAAGTAAATAAAAATAAGACAGCCTTGTAGAAGCAACCCAAGTGTCCATCAATAGATGAACAGATAAAGATGTGTGTGTAAATAAATATATATATATATGTATACATATACATATATATATAGTGGAAAATTATTCAGTCATAAAAAAGGAAAAGATCATGCATTTGCAGCCACATAGATGGATTTAGAGAGTATTATGTTAAGTGAAACAAGTCAGTCTGAGAAAAACAAATACCATATGATTTCACTCATATGTAGAATTTAAGAAGCAAGACAAATGAAAAAAGAAAAAAAGAGAAAAAAAAACACAGATCCTTAAATAAGAGAACTGGTGGTTTCCAGAGAGGAGGTAGGCAGGGTGATGGGGTAAATAGGTGATGGAGATTGAGCACCCTTACTGTGATGAGAACTTAGTAATGTACATAATTGTGGAATCACTGTATTGTGTACCTGAAATAAATATAACACTCTATGTTAATTTTATTGGAAAAAAATAAAATCTAAAAAATGACAGCTGTGTGAAGACAGATACACAGGGAGAATCCCATGTAACAACAAGGGCAGGGATTGGAATACTGCAAGCCAAGGAATGCCAAGGACTGCAAGCAACCACCAGAAGGTAGCAAGAGAGGAGCAAAGATTCCCTTCTACAGGTTCAGAGGCACCATGGCCATGATGTCAACTTGATTACAGACTTGCAGTCTCCAGAACTGTGAGAAAATAAACGTATCGTATTCTAGGCCCATATATGGTACTCTGTTGTGGCAGCCTGAGAAAATAATGCACTCTCCTGGGCTGCAGGAAAAGAAGGCTCCAAGTGCCATAACATGTCTCCCAAATTCCCCACACAATGTGAGGCTCCCAAAGAATGGAAAACTCAGCAAACTTACTTTCAAAAAAAGCATTACTTTCTAGGTAGTCTCATGTTGCCTAATTTTTCTGCTCTCTGATGTTATGCTTTGAAAATTCCTCTCTACCTCTGGGTCCTTCATAATTTTCACCCTTGTGATATTAGTCCTTCTAAGTGAAATCCCTATGCACTCACCAGGGTCTCCCCTCCCCAGTCCTGCCCCAAATTAATCTTCCTGTAATGCTCATTTCCTCATAATATTTGTTGAATATATAAATGAATAAATTCTATCAAATAGATGAGACTTTTACAGAATGTCTTATAGTACATATAATCACATGACATAGTGAGAAATAAGAAGGTAACTAAAACATTTACTCAGAATTTTTTAAAGGAAAAGAAAAACAAATTAACAGCTATCTGAAAGGTAAATAAAAGGAAAACACTTCATATGAACATAAATGGGAAACATCAAAAGTTGTACAGGAGATTAGATATACATAAAGATGTATAGAGTACAACTGTTTACAACTTTGCATTCTTTCATTATTATTGAAGAAAGAACTTTTGAAGGAACTATTAATACTCCTGGAAAGAAATTTAAAAGCAAAAGAAGGGGCACCTGGGTGGCTCCATCGTTAAAAATCTGCCTTCAGCTCAGGTCATGATTCAGGAGTCCTGGGATCCAGCCCTGCATGGGGCTCCCTGCTCGGCGGGAAGCCTGCTTCTCCCTCTCTCACTCCCCCTGCTTGTGTTCCCTCTCTAGCTTGTTTCTCTCTGTCAAATAAATAAATAAAATCATTTTTTAAAAAAAGCAAAAGAAAACACAAGAAACTAGAAAAAAGAAATCAATGTAAATAAAATTAGCTAAGAACTAAATCAAATACAAAAATCAAACAGTTAAGGATAAAGAAATTCAAAAAAGCAAAATCTTTACAAAGACATCCAGACAAGGTGATTCTGCAAATGGATTCTGAACTTCTGAAGAACAGATTATTTCAATGTATTTAAAAATATTCTGATATTTGGGGGCAGCTGGGTAGCTCAGTCAATTAAGCATCTGCCTTTGGCTCAGGTCATGATCCCAGGGTCCAGGGATGGAGCCCTGCATAGGGCTCCCTGTTCAGTGGGGAGTCTGCTTCTCCCTTTGCCTCCCCCCACCTCCTGCTTGTGCTCTTGGTCACTCTCTCTCACATAAATTAATAAATACAATCTTTTAAAAAATAAAATAAGAAAAAAGAAAGAAGAAGAAACTAAAATAAATGAGTATGTAAAAAGAATAATAAATTATCACCATGTAATCCAGTAATTCTATGTAATTTTTTTTAATTTCTCTGCACTTAATTTCTGGAAAGGTAAATCTCATTTCCCTGCTGTTCTTTTTTCAAAATTACTTTGACTTTTCATGAACCTTTAAATTTGCCCAAAGGATTAGAATCAATTTGTCATATTCCTCAAATTATTCTACTCGAATTTTGAATGGCATTCCATAAATGTAAATATTAATTCAGCTTTTACAGTGCTGTTTTATCACTCATTAACCCAGTACATTTTTCCGTTTATTCATACCTGCTTTTATATTCTATTTAGGAGAGGTCTAAAATTTTCTCTATAAATGTGCTGTGAATTCTTGGTTAGATTAATTGCTAATTGCACAGCTGTGAATCTCACAGCTAATGTATCCTAGTTTTGATTATATTTTCTAGTTGGATGTTGTTATTTTACAGGAATGCCTTATCCATACTATTTGAAAAAGGTGACAAGTTTATCTCTTTCAAATCTTTATATATAAAGAGTTTTACTCAATTGGCCAGAAGCCAGTTATAAGTGATATCCTTTCCTTAATGACCATCATAGAGGAGGAATGCATCTTATCTTAATCCATTAAATGTAATCGTGGTTATTGATTTTTTGGATTACTACCTGTTAGTTATTATCTTATTAATTTCTCATTTTCTTTTTTATAAAAATATATTGGATTTTTAAAATGCTTTGCCTGCACATATTGAAAATGGCATGCCTTTTTTCTCCTTTAGTTCAAAACATGTTTAATATCTATGAAAGTTTTTCTGACTTTGAATTACATTTATTATAAATACAGTCTGTACTTAATTGTGAAATTTTTTTAACCACTGTTAGACTCAAATGCCAATATTTTGTTACGATTTTTTCAGAAGTGTTCGTAACTGAAATCAACCAATATGGGGTTTTTTGTACTCTGTTTTTTCCTTGAATTTGGCAGTGTTTTTTCTTTCTTTCTATTATGTGAAATAAGATTATGTATTTTAGAAAATATGAGAGAACTCACGAATAAATTCATCTAAATTGGAGGCTTCAGGGAAGAAGGATTATGAGTGAATGTCAGGTTAGAAGGAGATAAATATTTTCAATTTCTTTATGGACTTTTGCTCCATGCCTATTTCCTACATTTCATCAGATTTTCAAATATATTTGATTATGATTGTTAATAACATTTTAAAATAATACCAATGTCTATTATAGCTGTAATTATTTTTCATTATATTCGATATGTGCTTATTTGCATATTTGCTTATTTTTATTCATATCATTTAAGACTGGTCTACTTTTTAGTCTCTTCAGAGAGTCAGCCTTTGGGTTATTGTTTTCATGTTCACTGGTTTTTATTCCTGAAATTCCTTCACTTCTGCCTTTAATTTTCTATTTTATTTCTATGTTTTATTTTTATTTTCTAGCTTCTTTAGTTAAATGCTTAGCTAACCCACTAAAATTCTTTTGTTTTCTGATAAATATCTTTAAATCTATCTATCTATATATTTCCTTACCAAAGTGGTTATGTAGTTTCTCTGAAAAATGACAAATTTACAGGCTGTAAAATTCTATGTACATATATTTCAGTTCAAGCTTAACAAAGGTATTAGCCAATTAGCCTTTTGTTGCTTATTTATTGCCTGCTTAATCTAGCTGTCTAATAGAAAAATATATAGTAAAATCTAGTAATTGCAGTAGTTGATGTCGGCATTTTGATACCATTATCAATGTAAAGATGTTCAAGACTGTTAAATCTTTTTGTGTTAGGTTTCTTTTTACAAACACAAAATTAAGCTCAACTTAATGTCTCTTTCTTTCTGAAATTAAAATTGCCTCCCCCATTTGCCCTTCTTTATGTTAATCTGTCGTATCTCTTTCGTCCTATTTTAGTTTAATAAATAGCTAAATCTTACCTCATGTACTGGTTTGCTCACCTTTTAATCTAATTTGAGGGTCTCTCTATCTGTACACAAATTTAATATTTATATTTGCATAATTTTTCATTATATTAGGATTCATTTCTGCACCTTGTTTCATGTTTTTAACTTAAAACTCATTTTTAATTTATAGCATCCTCCTTTTTTTTTTTACCTTTCATTGGCTCCATCAAATTATTTTCTGGATTGAAGTTTGAATATATTTTTGCTTACCAGATCATTACACTGAATTACTAAGATTAATATTTATGTTGATTTTCACCAATCCATTTCTAAATTTGCTTCACATCTAGGGATTTTCTCCTCTAAACAATTAAGTAGCTAAGCACACTCTCTCCTCCCTCTGCTACCTTCCTCACAGCATTAGCATTGTTCAGAGCAGCAGTTTTCAAAGTGTGGTTCTTCTGGGGATTCCCAATACATTTTTTTTATGACATTGGCTTTTTTATTATGTTATGCTAGTCACCATACAGTATATCATTAGTTTTTGATATACTTTGGAAACATCTGCAAAGTTAAGATTATTTTCACAATACTAAATATTCATTTGTCTTTTTTACTCTGCTGCTTTCATGAGTATACAGTGGATTTTTAGAGTCCACATCACATTGTAACAAAACAGACTAATTGCAGAAGCACAGACGAGAATCTAGCTGTTTCTTAAAATTGTACACATTAAAGAGATTTGCAAAACATAAAGCAATGCCAATCCCAAATTAGTTTTATTTTAGAATTTTTTTCATAAAAGATATGTCATTTATGTCAATGTGCAATAAATTTATTATTGCTATTCTTAATAGTTTTTAAATTCCTGTTTCAATTTGTTTAAAGATTTATTTATTTATTTGTAGGGCAAGAGAGAGAGCAGGGGGAGGGGCAGAGGAGAAAATCTTTAAGCAGATTCCCCCCTGAGTGTGCAGCCCCACAGAGGGCTTGATCTCATGACCTCAGGATGATGATCTGAGCTGAAAAGAAGAGTTGGACACTTAAGCCACTTAAGTGGCTGAGCCACCCAGATGCCTCTCTATTTTAATTTTTAATATATTAAATACTGATGGACACAACCCACATAACCAAAATATCTTAGGCACTCTTAACAATTTTAAAGAACAAAAATGACTCCTGTGGTCAAACTATTTGAGAATGACTGGGTTAGAATTTTGTTTCCAGGTGTTTGAGAAATACAGTTGTAAAATTATTCTTTGAAGACAGCAATAAGCTATATTAAGTTATTCACTTCTAATTATATCGGTCATTTCTTTTTTCACGGAAATGCTTCCTTCAACAGTGTTTTGAAAGACTGCGTCTGAGTAAATAAGTGTTATAAGAATTTTATTCCCAAGAAATTTTTTACATTTTCATATTTATATGATATTTTAGTAGAGGTGAAATTCTAAACTCAAGTATTTTCTTGAACTCCTTTATTATCTTCTTTCACCTACCATTTCTCTTGTGAAGTTTGACATTAATTCTTGATCCTTTAAAAATTTACACAGTGAAATTAGAACTGAAAAAATGATCTTAACATTGTGAAAATACAAAACACTTGCATAAAAGATGAAAAGGATGCATAAGATTACTATAAGTTTTTATCTCTAGTTGGTACATGTGTATGAATTTTAATATTTTCTTAAGCTTTTCTGTATTCCAAAGGTTATACAATGAACATAGATTTCTTTTATAATCAGAAAAAGAAAGTTTCTCTACAACCTTCCTGAACAAGAGCAGAAAAATGTAAAAGGGAAAAACAATTATTGTTGGGTAGGTACCTATATTATGTGCTCTGTATGTACTAGATCTTTTTAAATTTTACATCCTGAACACCTGGGTGGCCCAGCTGGTTAAGCATCCAACTCTTGATTTTGGCTCAGGTCATGATCTCAGAGAGTCTAAGGATCTAGCTGCGCAATGCGCTCCATACTCAGCAGAGAGTCTGCTTGGATTCTCTCATTTCCTCTGCCTTCTGCTTTTATCTCTCTTTCTAAAATAAATAAATAAATCTCTTAAGAAATAAAGTCTACATCCTTTGATCATCACGTGAACACTGTGAAACACTTACTGTTAGCAACATTGTTGTCATTGGGATTTGTAGGTTTTTGGCCCAAGGTATATATTTTCCCTTTTACTGACAAAATAAAAATGGCCTAATTTTAGAAAATTTTTCAGAATAGTTTTTTTTTAGAAACAGTTATTCTGAAAAGTGATATCTTTAGAGTTTTTGTTTCCTATTTGGCATTTTTCTTAATGTAACACTATTGTTTCCAATGAGTTATAATAATATATATTCATGCCCCCTAAAATAGAAGTTTTAAAATACTTTGAAAATGACAAGGTGTCCATCAACGGATATAACTGTTAAACATCATTTTGTGTTCCTAAACTTATAATTGCCATTTGTAATTAAATGGGAAAGGAACTGGAAAACAAGATCAATAACTCCACAAATGTAAATAAAACTTCACAGAATTATTTTTAAAACAGGAAAGAATGACAAAATGGGGGATATAAAGCCCTCAATGTGCTTTTATGGCCCATATTTATGTTCATTTATATATAGGATCATAAGATTGACAAAGAAAAGTGATTATAGCAACAAAAATGCAGAGAAAACTTCTCACATGTCAAAGCAAACTTAGGAAATTAGCAGCTGTAAGACAAGTGAAGGTTGGTAGAATCTTGAAGAGCAATCTTTACATGGTAATTAGGCAGTGAAATACATACAGAAGAGGAACAAAATCAAGAAATAAATTCTCTCAAGTGTCAATGTATATTGCACATTACTAAAGAAAGTACTGCTAAAGAATAATTTCTTTGAGTAAAATTGAACAGCCTTAAATCCAGAGCTCCTGTTCTATTCCTGTTAGGAACCTGAGTCATTGTTTTATCCCAGGCAAGTAAGTCATTTTGCTTCTTTTTGCCCAAATTACTCATCTATAAAAAGCTATACTTCCAGCATTCTTATAGACCATCCCACCACGCCTCTTCTCTATCCACTGAGTGCCGGATATCAACCCAGGAAGCAAATTTAGGAATTAATTCAGAAATACATGCTCTGACTCCAAAACATAAAAATAAAGATGGAACATAATGAACAAGCTAACTCTGAAAGTCTTTAGTTGCATGTTTCATTTTAGTCCTTGGATATGATTGACATAACCTTTAAACAAGTATTATTTGCTGTGGTTCAGATTTAATATAACCTATGTTGAAGCTAGATTATAGATACAGAGAGAACCCACAGTATCATCATCCTACTCTGGGGAAAATTATTATATATTGAGTACTAATAAGTTTCATGATTTTGTGTTTGCTGCGATTATTTTACAAACAGTAATGATACCATTCTTCTGTAAATCACCTTGAGAGTTTTTTTCCACTTGAGCTTTTATAAGTGGGGAAAAATATTTTTTATATAATGGAAATAACCATTCATTTAGGAGAAGAAATGTAAATCAAAACCACAGTGAGACATCACTTCACATCTCTTAGTACTGCAATTATTTTAAAAAAAAAGTGTTGGTGGAGAAAGTGGAACCACTGGACACTGTTCTGTTGGTGGGAATGTAAAGTGGTGAAGCCTCTATGGAAAACAGTATAGAGGGTGCCTGGGTGGCTCAGTGGGTTAAAGCCTCTGCCTTCAGCTCAGGTCATGATCTCAGGGTCCTGGGATCGAGGCCCACATCGGGCTCTCTGCTCGGCAGGGAGCCTGCTTCCTCCTCCCTCTCTGCCTGTCTCTGGCTACTTGAGATCTCTCTCTGTCAAATATATAAATAAAATCTTTTTTAAAAAAAAGAAAGAAAGAAAACAGTATGGAGACACGTTAAAAAATCAAAGATAGATATTCATTTCACAATCTATGCAAGTCAAGTCATTATACTGCAAACCTTAAACTTACATACAGTGCTGCATGTGAATTATATCTCAATAAAACTGAAATGGGGGGAAAGGAAATTTCAAATTGTATTTTAGAAAATAAAATACATGGGGTAAAAAGAGGAGGGGAATAACCTAGAAATAGCAATTAATCAAAATGTGTACACTTTAGATTCTGTCTCAAACAAAATGCAAAAGTCATTTACAGCATTTGTGTTACATTGATTATGATAGTAAACTCAAGGAATGGCTTTCCTGACTTCAAAAAATTAAAAATAGAAATGCCATAGGATCTAGCAATCCTACTTCTGAAGAATAGGATTCTGAAGAATCTGAGTATATGCCCAAAAGAAATGAATATATATGGAGTGAAATATTACTCAGTCTTTTAAAAAAAAGAAAATCCTGCCATATGAGAAAACATGGATGAACTAGTAGAGCATTATGATAAATGAAATAAATCAGAAAGACAAATGCTGCATAATTGTGAAATGTCTAAAAAGTCAATGTCATAGAAGCAGAGAGGAGAATGTTGGTAGCCAGGGTGTATGAGAGATGATAAAGGAGAGATGCTTTTCAATGGGTATAAATTTTTAGTTATAGTAGATGAATAAGTTCCAGAGATATGCTCTACAACATTGTGCCTACAGTTAACAATACTGTATTGTGCAACTAAAAATTTATGAATAAGGTAGATCTCATATTAAGTATTCTTACCACAATAAAAAAATTGCTGTAAGGAATTATTGCATGGAATCATTTAAAATCAAAAGAATAAATAATGGAAAAGATAAATAAAAATGAAACTGCTTCTGGACTTACTCTCCCCAGTCACACTGTCAGGAAGATGGCAATGACCAGAGTGTACTTAGACACAACACACTAAGGATGACAGAACCTCCCAGATAGCCCTAGATAGCTTATTTCCAAATGGTTCTCTGTGAAGAAATCAATATCTGGTCTCTGTGAAAAAAATTCATAGGGTCTGCCTTCAGCTCAGGTCATGATCTCATGCTCTTGGGATCAAGCTTCATATCAGACTCCCTGCTCAGCTCAGGTCCCTGCTTTTCCCTCTATCCTCGCCCCTGCCCTGTGTTCTGTCTCTCTCTCACTCTCTCTCTCTCAAATAAATAAATAAAATAATTAAGAATTAAAAAAAATATCTAGGGTAACAAAGAACTTCCCTAAGACATCATAGAGAGAGAGCATTGGAATTCTAAAAATTCAGGTAGACCAGCTTTCACTTGTCCAAAATATTAGATTGGTACTTAATTAAACTCCTTTTTAAATAATGTGAGGTATTACTGGTAAAAGGCATTTACTTCCAAGATACTAAAATTCATAATTATGAATTTCTTAGAAAATTATGAAGAAAACAGAATTATTGTAGTGTAATATACTACTATATTCGAATAATAGTAAACAATGTAAGAGTCATTTCTGAACACTGTATTCTCATGCATATCTCTACACCAGTTAGGATATTTTACCTGTAATTAACAGTATAGAATTTATTTACTCAATTAGCTAGAGTTCAGAGTTGGCAAGGAAGAAGGTAAGACTTTCAGTAGTGTAGCCATGAAAGATAGATTTATTGAGAAGTTAATAAAACTTAAGCTTTAGAGACAATCACTTGCATGGGTCCCTTTTAAAACCTTTCAACTACTTTTATATGCAGATTTTAAAATTGATTTTCATAATGAGAACCCATTCCCTCCTATAAATTGTTTAATATTTAGGTCCCAGAAAACCTGGATCAATTTCTAGTTTTGATATAATTTCCCAGTAAATCTTCTAGCAATGCATTCCTGATGGAGCCATCTTTGCTCACTGGGTAGCTTGATTCTGATTTTCGAAACGGCTTCCAATAGCTAACCTGGTAATATGTCCTTTTATTCATTTTGAGGCATTCATTTTCAGGCACTGTATACTTAATGCAAAGTTGGGAACATGTCCTTCGCCTTATAAAGATAAACTATGTCCCTAGTTTCTAGGATGATGTCACATGCCACCTGACTTAAGCATGGATTTCAGAACCAGCTGACTGGCAGAGAAATGGTGTTTCCCAGTAGGCTCAGACAAATATTAACTCACCTCTTGAAATGAGATTGGAATTAGCTCACCTAATGAGACATGGGTTAGTAAGAGGAAGAGATGAAGTTGGAGTTAGCTCACCCAGTACCACATTGGCTACATAGGAAGGGAATGACACCTGAACAAAATGCAGATATGGGCTGATGTAAACAAGTATTGGCCAATGATATTTGAGAAAACCCTTGCTCAGATGTTTCTGGAAAGAAAATTTCTCAATCTCTGTCCCTTTCTCATCTAGCAGTTATGAACATAGAAGTATCTTACCTCAGTGACTGCTGCCAGCCATTCTGCCATCATGACAGAAGCTACACCAAGTACAAACTCACATATACTGAAAGGCACAACTTAAAATCAGAAAGAGAGAGAGAGAGAGAGAGAAACAGATCTAGAGTTCTGCTGCTTTCTGTACAAAAACTTCTATTTTTATGCAAATCAAAATCACAATAAAATCTCACCTCACATCTGTCAGAATGGCTATTACCAAAAAGACAAGAAATAATAAGTGTTGGTGAGGTTGTGGAGAAAAGGAAACCTTTATGTACTGTTACGGGAAAGTAAATTGGTGCATTCACTATGGAAAACAGTGCAGAGTTTCCTCAAAAAAATTAAAAATAGTTCTACCATGTGATTCAGCAATTTCACTTCTGGGTATTTATCCAGAGAAAGTTAAAACACTGAAAAATATATCTGCAACCCCCTGTTCAATGCTGTATTTACAACAGCCATAATAAGAAAATAATCCATGTTTATTGATGGATGAATAGTTAAAGAATTTTCACACACACACACACACACACACACACACACACTCCCCCTACACACAGTGGAATATTATTCAGCCATAAAGAAGTAAAAATCCTGCCACTGCAACAATGTGGACAGACTTTGAGGATATTATACTAAGCAAAATAAGACAGAAAAAGATAAATAATGTATGATCTCAATTACATGTGGAATCAAAAAAAAAGCAAGCATGTAGATACAAAGATCAGATTGATGGTTGCCAGAAGCAAGGGTTGGGTGTGGGTGAAATGGGTAAATGTGCTCAAAAGGTACAAACTTTCACTTATAAAATAAGTAATGGGGATGTAATGAACAGAATGTCGACTAGAGTTAATAATACTTTAATGCACAGTTGAAAGTGGCTAAGAGAATAAATCCTAAAAGTTCCTATCATAAGAAAAAAAAATTCTAACTGCACATGGTGCCCAGTGTTAACTAGACTTATTGTGGTGACCATTTCACAATATATGCAAACATCCACTCATTACACTGTACATCTGAAACTGATATAGTGTTGTATGTCAACTGTGTTTCAATTTTTTAAAAGATTATAGTCGTTTTTTTACTTTTAAACATCTTTTTTAGACATTTTATTTTTAAACATGAATCTTGGAACACGGAAAAAATAAAATAAAATTTAAAATAAAAAAGGAACAATAAAAAAGATTATAGTCTTTATATTCACGTCTTTTTTATTGTGTCATGAATTTCATCATGAGGCCTTTCAGATAGCCAGGTGAAGTGGCCAGAAAAACTGTTGGATAGAGGAAAGCAAAGTTTAGAATGTACTATGGGAAGATACATAAATTTAAGAATCATCTACATATAGATGACTTTTAAAGACATGAGTCTAGATGAGATGACCAATTATGTGAGGGCAGACAAAAATTTTAAAAAGTCCATGGACTGCCCAACACAGAAAGTGACATCATAATTAGTTGAATTGAGTTAAACACTAGATCCTCCCCATAATGGGTACATTCTCAAATTTGCTTTTTAAAAAAAGATTTATTTATTCATTTGTTTGTTTGTTTGTTTGTTTGTTTGTTTGTGTGAGAGAGATTGAAAGAGTTGGGGGGGAGAGGCACAGGGAGAGGGAGAGAGAAAGTGAATCAGACTCCTCCCTGAGCTCAGACCCAGACATAGGGCTTGACCACAGGATGCTGAGATCATGACCTGAGCCAAAGTCAGAGGCTTACCCAGCACAGCCACCCAGGCCTCCCTTAAATTTACTTTTAATGTAATCAAGACATAATCTTCTCTCTCTGACTGCCAATCATAGTGGTGAAATTACTGAACAGATATTAATTTAGCCCTTACTATGTGCCAGGTCTTTATGAAGATCTTAGGACATTTGACAGCTAGCACCAGTGATAGCAACAGATAAATAAAAAGAACTCTATACTAAAGAGTGTTGCTGTTTCTAAACAAACAGAGCTAGAGAAGAGGAGAGACAGAAAGCAGTATGCGGAGACAGATAAATGCACTAAATTGCTGAGCAACCATTAATTGTCCCTCCTTCCAGGGGTGCCCAGGGCCTAGTAATGAGGAATTAATTAATGATGTTTACGAAAAAATTCCTTTTTTAAAAGATTTTGTTTATCTCTTTGGCAGAGAGAAGAACAGCCAGAGGGAACACAAGCAGGGGGAGTGAGAGAGGGAGAAGCAGGCTTCCTGCTGAGCAGGGAGCCCAATGTGGGGCTCGAACCCGAGACTCTGGGATCACAACCCGAGTCAAAGGCAAATGCTTAATGACTGAGCCACCCAGGCGCCCCTAAAAAAAATTCTTGAGAGTAAATGTTTTTCTGGATTTATAATAAAATATATAAAACAAGACTTTTTATATTCTACTTTATAATGAAAGAAATTTGAAATAGGATTTTAAAAATAACATTCTCTTAGATGGTATTTAAATCTCCTGTTGCTGCCCACCTTTTTAAAGGAGCAAAATGGCATTTCAAAGAGGCAACTGAATCTAGAAAGCAAAGGATCACAAAATAGGTTAGCAAGGGCGAAAGTTCATGGTTATTTTTCTAAAAATAGTTACTTGCATTTTAGAAATACACAAAAGGGTAATTTAAGAGGCTTTTTAAAAATAATAAAATATATGTCAAGCCCACATTGCAAACCAGATTTAAACTCAGTGAAGTGATCTTTCATACATTATACAGTGGCAATTACCATGTAAATAGATTTTAAATAAAGTGATGTATTATTTAAAACCTCAGTGTTATATAAAGCAAGCATGGGGAAATGCTTGGTGTCTATTCTATTTTCAAATCAGCAACCCCTTTCCACACAGAAAAAGGACAATGATTGCACTAGATAATTTTAATTATATTTCTCATAATAAAGTGCTGTAGTCCCTATGATTATACATTTTCCCAACATTTGTGGGAAACATTGTAATATCCCCTATATAATCATAAGTCTGACATTTTTCTCATTTAAAAACATTCTCCTTTCAGAAATTTTCAAATGAGAACTCCTAAAGAATACATTTAATTCAGACTGTTATAAATGATCTAAAATAATAAAAAATCATGAGGAATGAGTCAGAATTTCTTCCCAGATTAGGGAAATATTTTCAAGGTGTCCCTGCAGGAATAGCCTGGAAGGAAAGAGAAAGGTAAGAGAAAGGAGTTAAGTGACCATCAGTGATGCCAGTAAACCTTTAGGCTCACTTGGTCTCTACTTGGATGGGAACTGTGGGGATTTCCTTCTCTTCCTCTGTTTTCTTTTCATCTGTTTTCCTGACTCGGGTCTCATTGCCCATCCACCTTACCCATTTAGGCCAAGCCCATAAACACAGGGGGAGGGGAAAGTGGGAACGAATGCATTCCTGAACATCCACTGAGTTGATAGTGATGTGGAAGGGAGGATTCCCACATTTTACCAGAGGATATTAGCTTGAGATTCACCTCCTCCACTCACTTCCACTCATTAAAGAATCAGCAACAAGAGAAAACACATTCTAGAACATATATTTCCCAACTCCATGATCTAGCCCTTTCAAAGCAAAAAAAAAAAAAAAAAAAAAAAACACTGTACTTACTTACTATTTGGAAATCACAAACCTAACTCTAAGTACTCTGTTACTATTTATCATCTAATAACCTCTGCATTCCACATCTCCCTGTATCTTCCTTCTCCTATTCATCATCTCAATTTTCAACTACATTCCATTTGTCTTTCTTCCCAATAGCACCCTCCTACCGACTTCCTATCAGATTACTTTAATAGCCTACTATCTGTTTCCCTGACATCAAACATCCTTTTACTCAACAAACATTTCTCAGTTCCTGCTCTGGAGATTCAGTAGCTACGAACATGCAGTAGGACCCTGTTCCCCTAGTTTGTTAGTTTTCATCCCTGCACAGATGATCAAAGTTTTAATTCAGGTTCTTTATGTCACGTTTCCACTTAGTTCAACTCTATATTGCTTTTTAAAGCAAATGTAAACACTTCACCCTTAATAATCAAACAGTCACGTGCTTATTCATTCTTATCTCCAAACACTAAACTCCAGACCATTCACTGAGGAAACTGTAGTTGAGTTGAAAGAATGCCAGATGTTGGTATGAATTCTCATTCTTGCTCATAAAAGGGAAATTCTGTATAATGCATTTATTTCTAAGTCTTCATGTATGCACATTTATTTAGACATAAACATACTCATAGCAATGTATTATCTTCTTAATTAAAAGGTGTGTGCAATGCAACCAAGCTAATTAATAAAAGAAAACACCCAATTTTACCTAGTTTAATCTGTCTGAGTGTCAATTTTCTCAACTTTAAAAAGCAGATGTTAAATCACACCTCACAAAACTACCACAAGAATTCCAAGAGATAAGAAAACAGTGACTGGCATGTATTGGGCATTCAATAAATGCTGATTCCCTAATTCCCCCAACACAAAAATGTTTTTAAATCTCTCGTATTGAGAAAAAAATATTGGTGAAAATTACAAATAAACAGTTACTCCTCCCTCAGAAAAGTGAAGAATAAGAAAACAAATTAATATATCTGAGCATTACCTTTACCAGTAATTTTCCATGAAAACATGACTATCCTTAACAACCTAGCAGTCACTAATGATGTCTCTAGGAAATAGATGAAAAAAAAAAACAGTTTTGGGCACCTGGGTGGCTCAGTGGGTTAAAGCCTCTGCCTTCCGCTCAGGTCATGATCTCAGGGTCCTGAGATCAAGGCCCGAATTGGGCTCTCTGCTCAGCAGGGAGCCTGCTTCCTCCTCTTTCCCTGTCTGCCTCTCTGCCTACTTGTGATCTCTCTCTCTCTCTGTCAAGTAAATAAATAAATAAATAAATAAATAAATAAAATCTTGTAAAAAAACAGTTTTAATGGAGTAGAACAAAGGGAACAACCTGTAAGATGAGATCCTTAGATTAGAAGACAGGTTATCAGCTCATTTGATTTGATTCCTTCTCCTTTGTTCCACTATGGAATATGAGGAGTAAATATTAGGAACTGAGCCTCAGAATTAAAATATATACCTAAAGATCAACATACTTAATTATTACAAATGTCACTTTGTGATACCTTTTACCTACCAAATTTTCTTACTTTCTAGGCTGTGATTGAGAAAGTGGGGCATTAATTAATAATTAAGCAAAAGACCTTTTAATGAATACTTGCCCTGCATCAATAAGCACCCTAAGCACTACGAGGCACAGAGAAGTATAAGCCAGAGTTAAAAGAAGGGAATTAAATCCAACAAAATTTCCATTCAAATCAACACACATTAGGGAGACAGTGATAAAATATTCCATGGAAAATCCAAAGATAAACCAAAACATTGTCTTTGTTTTCAAGAAGTATTTGACCCTATAATGAATTACACGAATGCTATTTGGCAGAGGATGTCAGTGCTATAGATTATGAAAAGAGAACCTCACTGAACCCAAATGGGATTTTGTCATATTTAATTAAGTAAATGGGAATTTAGTTTTATCTTAAAAGATGGTAGCATTCGAATGGATGAAGTGGACAGGGTATGGTAATGGGTTACCATGGAAAAGTGAATTAGAAAAATAAGTCTCATGACATCTTCCTAATTGCTGACAACTCTTTCCAGAAAGATTCAATGGAAATGTTTAGTGGTTTGATAGAAAGTGTGGACCGTGGGTTATTTATTTATTTTTTGTCTTTTTTTTCCTAGCAGTCTGATCCTACTGACCAAAGTATAGTATTTGTGCATTATTGCTATGATCACCTGCACTCACACACATCTAAGTATCCATAGAAAAAAACTACCCATGTTAGCCAATACCTGTCTTCAGAGATGACTCCTTATCAGAGAGGACTTATCACTGTATTTTTTAAAAAGATTTATTTGTTTGTTTGAGAAAGAGAGAGCATGGTGAGAGGAACAGAGGGAAAGAAACTTCAAGCAGACTCCCCCCCTAAGCATGGAGTCCAATGTGGAGTTGGATCTCACCACCCATGAGATCATGACTCAAGCCAAAACAAAGAGTTGGACATTTAACCAATTAAGCCACCCAGGCACCCTGAAAGGATTTATCACTCTGATTCGTCATCTATCTTTCACCATACACCAACTTAGTTGAGTCACCATGCACTATATGATTTTAGGACATGGCTAATTTTCAAGGTTGTAGAAAAGAAAAGGTGGTTTTATGTTTGATTATATAAATATATTCTGACCCTTATCCCTGTACATCCATTAAAAGATATTTTGTTTTCATAAGAAAGCATAGTGTAGATTTTAAATGAGCAGAAATGTGGATTATCTTTCTATTTACTCTTAATTATATTTTTAAACAGGGCAAATGCTTGGCAAACCTTTCATTAGTGAATACAATAAAAGGCTTAGATAAAAAGAACCTGACAATATAATTATGAACTCAAATTTCTTATAGACATTTTTAACGTGGGTCATTTAAGAAGTCACCAGGAGATCTGTCAAAAAAAGATAGCTACATGGAAATAAACAAAGACTATCCAGATGATAACAAGCAAACATTACTTACTTAGAGCTTCCTATAATAGACACTCAGCCACCATCACTTGCATGAAGAACAGACTCAAAGGTAGGCATGGAAGTGTGAAAATTTATAGTGGGAAAAATGGAAGGCTTCAGATGTGATTTGACTAGAAGATGTGAGCAGGGGAACCCAGAGGTGGGTCAACTGTAAGTAAAGACTATGCTACGATAGGTTAGAGAAGTATATTTGGCCTAAGTTGTAAGTAGGAACAAAATTTAGGGGAGCTGGCACTTATTGAGCAAAGTCTTGACCATTTGGGACCAACTTCTGCAGAGGTTATGGTTTGGCTTCCTGGATTGGTTGCTCCATAGGTTGTGGGTCAGAGATCCATTTTTATACATGGGCTGGCCAGCGTTCCTTTGTATATTCAGTTCTCAACCACAGGTTTCAAATAATTTGGGCTTAATGGTATAAATAAGTCCTACTTGGGTGAAAAAATATTGCTACACCTTCATCATATAATTTCTTCTTTCACCCAATATATTCAACAGTTATAAGCTGTTATTACATGAACGGTAGAATACAAACAGTCACTAAATGTTCCTCATATCTAAAGCAATGAAATATCAGTGGTATGGCAAATTACTTCACAATATGCTTGTGGAAGTAAATAAAACCTCACAACAATAATTTGTCCATTTAGTAAATATATATATATATTTATGAAAAAAGAATAATTCATCAGTATTGCTTTGAGAATGTTTTAACACCTACAAAAATTGACCCATCATCCTGTAACAATATATTGATGTAATATTTTTATTTTCTATTATAGAACAATTTCATTTCCTAAGGGACAAAAATAAATCCAAGGCAAAGACATAATATTTCACTGCTTACAGTTTTTTTTAAAGATTTTATTTATTTGGCAGAGAGAAACACAGCCAGAGAGGGAACACAAGCAGGGGGAGTGAGAGAGGGAGAAGCAGGCTTCCTGCTGAGCAGGCAGCCAGATATGGGGCTCCATCCCGGGTCTCCGGGATCATGACCTGAGCTGAAGGCAGAGGCTTAACCACTGAGCCACCCAGGCACCCCTCACTGCTTACAGTTTTTAATTCCCTATGTACAGTACTTTTCTAAGATAACAAAAACAGAAGTCATTACTATTTGAAAGTTGAAAAAACTGAAGATCAGAGAACCATACTAATTTGCCAAAGATATACATAGTCAATGTTATAAATTAGATTTTATGAAGTCTAGTTCCATGTTCTTTTCTCTATACTCTCCATCTTCTTCTCTTCTATTTAGGGTGGTGGGTAGGAGGGCAGAGGAAGAGAGAGAAAGCAAATCTTAAGCAGGCTCTACACCCAGCATGAACCTGACATGAGGCTCGATCTCACAACCCTGAGATTACAACCCTGAGCCGAAATCTAGAGTCAGACACTTAACCCACTGAGGCACCCATGTGCCCCTACACCTCCACCTTCTATTATATTTGCTGAAGTGAATGCAATTGTATTGGCCCTGTAATAATCTGAAACTTGAAAAAGAAAAAAAGAAAAAAAACCACCAGTAATACACCTAACATGACAAGAAGATAAAATATTAATAAAATTTACAAAATAATGACTTTTGCATTCTCTTTTTCCAAGACCAACCCCCAGGCTCCCAATCATAGAGTGGAACACAGTAGAGTGGATGAATGACTGTGAATCCATGCATGAGGTTAAACAAGGTAGTAATCTTGATGACAAGAGAAGGGGAATGAGGGAATAACAAGCACAGGGCAGTGGCTGAAGAAGAAAAGAGGAATTTTAGATGGAATAAATTTACAGAACTGAACTACAATCAAAACTTTTTAGAGGGCCCATTGAAGAAATATCTTATTCCATGGCTGAGTCAAAGAAAAATACATCTACAACACTTTTTTGGTCCAGAAAGTATGAAAATTCTCAAAGAATCATAAGAACAAGTCAAAAGAAAAAAATAGCTAGCATGAATGAACTTTCACTGGCCAAAACTGATATTAATGATAATAAAGATGACAACAACAGCATTAATGGATTATAACCCATTAAATAAAAAAAAAGAAGCTATGGGCCCATGATGATAGCAAAAGGTGGGGGGGCAGACACAGTGTCTCTTCACTATTGAATATACACTAATAAATATAGAAAGAATGATAAAGTAAAAGTTAATGTTTTTCAGTAATAACAATTATAATCAATTCAAATAAAAATATCATTGGATGCTAAAACTAATGCATGAAAATTTAAGAGGGAACAGGATACTCAAACATCTTCAAAGTATCTTCTTTATATTTCTTATTAACTATACATATAACCTAAATCTAATCAGGAGGACATTTTAGACAATACAAAATTGAAGGACATTCAACAAAATAACTGCTCTTAACTTTTCAAAATGTCAATGTCATGTAAGATAAAGAAACCCTTAGGAAATGTGCAAATTTAAGGAGCCAAAGAAATATGACAACTGAATACAAAATCTGATACTGGATTGGAGCCTGGACAGGAAAAAGAAAAGTTGCTATAAAAAAACATTACTGGAGCAATTGGAGTAATTTGAATATAAATGCCATTTAGATGATACTACAGTATCATTGCTAAGTATCTTGATTTTGATAATTATTCTGTGATTATATAAGATGACATTTTTTTCATAAAAACCATACAATAAAGTGTGAAATGTTTAGGGGAAATGAGGAAAGATGCCTATAAATTACAAGTAGTTTAGAGAAAATTTATGTGGATAGATATGTATAGATGCAAAATTTCTCTGACTTTTCTCTCTCACTCTCTGCCTATGATATCATATCTATGTATCAACCTATCTATCCATCTATATATACAGATAGAGAAAGCATGAGTGGCAAAATATTAACAGTTAGTGAACCTGGGTGAAGATTAAGGATAGAAAAAAAAGATGAAAAATATTTATGAATTATTTGTGTTACCTTTACCACTTTCAGTTTGGAATTATTTCAAAATTTAAAAATTAAAAAGTGGAGTAAAAATAAAAATTACAGCATAAAAACTTTTTCGCAGCAAAGCTAACCTTCTGCCCATAGAGCTCCTGAACCATACTAAGCTAAATAAGTCTTTCCCCTTCTACAATATTAAGACTCTATTCTAATAATAGGGTCCTTCTCCTAAAACATTGCTATCTTGTGGATTCAAAGAGGTGGGATAGATTACTAGAACCCAAAGTGACACTTTGAACCATTACTCCAAAGCACCAATTAGGGAGGTTAACAGGAAAGCTGTACTACTCTTTTGATCCACCAGGGGGAGCATAGCACTGCGGTTACTGTCCTATGCCTAGGACGGTAGTTTACCTTGGTTGTTATTAACTTATGCTCATGTCTTTCCTTCCACTCAAAAGCTAGTCCTCTACGTCCTTTAAACTAGTCTTCACTTTCATATTTATTTATTTCCTGTGTCTCTAATTGTAATGATTGAACAATTACTCAATTTTCACCTGTTTCTCAGATGTAACACATAGACCAAAATCAATTTGGTCATTTAGCAGACACCAGGTACTCTCTTTAACTTCAGTAGCTATGTAGTACCTTCTCTTCCACTTCCATGCCATGTGATGAAACAGCGAAAGCAAGTCTCAGAACAATATTGGTCTATATACAAAGTTTATTCATAAGCAGGCATGGTTTGTTCTGTAACTACGAAAAGGATCATTCTCTGACTGATACCTCAAACAAATGGCATGAGAATATTACCCTTACTATAATCTCGTCTGTTCTCATGAAAGTCTGGCCCCTCTTGAATTCTCTCTCTCTCTTTCTCTTTGTCTCTGTCTCTCTCTGTCTCTCTCTGTCTCTCTCTCTCTCTGTCTCTCTCTCTCTCTCTCTCTCTCTCTCTCTCTCTCTGTCTCTCTCTCACACACACACATACAGACAAATGTTTTGGGGGTTGGGGAAAGGAAATGGTCCTTAGAAAACAAACCCCTCCAAAATATAGGTTAAAACATTTGTTCATTCAACAATGATGTGAATTGCTTCCTACATGCCCAACCCAGCACTTTAAGATATTTTTCTCTTAGAACAGACTGTTGCAAACTTTTCTGTAGAGGTCCAGAAAGTAAATATTTTAGGATTTGTGGGTCAAATGGCTTCTGTTCAAACAATTCCACTCTGCCCTTGCAGTGCAAAAGCAGCCAAAGACAATATGGAAACGAATGAGCATGGCCATGCTTCGACAAAATCACATTTATACAACAGGTGGCTAGCCACAGTTTGCTGACCTGTGGATTACAGTGCTATCATAAACTCATAAACTGTGAAGATTTCAGTGATGGGCTGAAATACACTGGGCTTCCCTCAAAGTTTTCTCTCAAGCTTCTCATCTTTTCATAACTTATCCCATTGTGCTTTTGCCTTTTCTTGGTTCCCTCGTCTTATAAAATGCCACATCCCCTCTACAAAACTGAACCATAGCAGAACACTTTGGAATGCAGAGGGGATGACGGCGAAGTAGGTGATCTACAGAAATGAATCCACTTTCTTTACTCTAGACTGGTCAAATAGTTTGTTCTCTCTGATAAACGACATACTGACTAAATTCTCTTTCATTCTCAGAGTTAATTAGATTCTCTTTAAAGAAGAAAAAATACCTTTATGTGTTATTTTCATTGATACAGCTTTACTTCATTAATAATTATAATACTGCAAACATAGAGGATTTCCATTTGTGAAGTTTTTTTCCCACACACCTAACAACTTTGTGTGGTAGACAAGGTTGCTAGTGCTTTTCTTAAAAATATCATAAAATTGAGGTCCTGAGACATTCAGAAATCTTCCTGTGCCTAAACTCAGAAAACTACCCCACCTTCAGCTCTTTCCACCATAATATAGAGCACTGCAAAGCTCACTCTAGGGACTGAAGATAAGCTCAACAGAATTTCAAAAGTTTAGGACCTTTCATCCTCCAGGACCATGATGAAATCAGAAGTCAGAAGAGAAAATGTCAAAGACCGCACCCCAGGAAGCGCAGAAGACACAAAATCTGCTTCTTCTTTTTTGCAAAAACACACAACTTGTTTTCAGTCATCTGCAGCAGTTATCTTTAGTTTTGATCGTGATAAGCTTCCCCTTTAGAAAAGACAGGACACTGTGCAAAACGAAGTCTCAGTCTATATTCTCCAAAGCAAAGAATTAATATAAAACAGAAATTGAGTTAAAATCAAAAAGGAAGAGTACTGCTATTGGAATGACAAGATCCAAAATGTTACTGAAATGTTCAATGACAGAATAAAGACAATAGTATCTTTTTTAACTAAGAAAAAATAACTTTGGGAGGAATATTTTAAAATTTGATTCAATAATGCATTTACATTCTCCAAAGAATATAAGGATTCAATTGTTTTCTTCTAAAAGATACTTATTATAAAATAAGTAAATCAGGTATGTATTTAAGAATATAGTTTCTACGTCTCCTATAGCCTAAAGCGATACAAGTAAATAAATCATACATTGCCACTGCTTAATAAAATCCCAAATTGTATTCATTAAAGGCATAGTGTTCATTAAGGGAAGTTGATCTTTATTGAAATGTTTTCCACTCAAAACATTGAGTTTAAAATGCTATATATAAGGTTATCCTTTCTTCATCTAGAAAAAAAGTATTATCATTGGAGAAGATCTCATTTACTAATCATATCAAGTATCTTCCACCAACTATTTACTTTGTTCATTATTCATATCAACCAAAGATTGGAAACTATTGGTTAATGAACACTTTGACAATCGGAAGTATACATGCATTCTCCCAATAAATCATACATTCCTTTTTTTTTTTTTTGCTTTCTTACCAAATTTTCTTTACGTATTTTGTATGCACTTGTGCTGTGCTCTTATTCTACTAACCTGGATTGCGGTCTAGAACAAACACAGCTCTTAGGCATATTGACAAGACACTATATTGTTCAAACTGATATCTTTGTAGGACTCAAATGCATGGATTCTAGCTGAGGATTTTTTTTTTGGTGTACTGATTTTCCCCCCAACACAAATTTGCTTTAGATCAAGACTCCTAGAAGAAGAAGTACCATAAAAGCTGTAATTAGGAGACCAAAAATGCCACCTGTGAAATTTTCCATAGGTCGCTTGCTTTTTCATTGCAATAAAAGACCTTTTAAACAAAGGAAGGACAGAAAAGTGGATGTATTGTGAATTTCATCTGATAAAAAATGGTTTTGAAAGTGATCTTTATGAGACATATTCACCTAAGAATTACAATATATTTTATTCAAATACTCCAGTGTCTCATGGTGTACAAATGCTTCCATTCATATTTTCTCATCTGATTCTTGCAGCAAGCCTGTATTGTCACTACATTCCATTACCGAATGAGAAACTGAGGTCCAGAATGGTAAGAAAATAAAAGTCTATCTGACAGAGGTAACAATTAACAAGGTGTTCAACTGGAAATGGACAGTGGAGGATACATTTAGCATAAGTTGTGTGGGTAAACTGCTCACAAAAAAGGCCGGGCATATTAAAGCTACCTCAAAACCAAGGGTAGCAAGCAGGTGAATTCTTAGGTGCCAGCTCTGATGGAATTATAAGGACTGTCTAGACCAGGGGTCATCACACAAGGGCCTATAGACTAGCCACCTGGTTTTGTAAATATTTTATTGGAACACAGCTATTCCCACTTGTTTATATGGTGTCTATGTCTGTTTTCACACTACAAATTGTACCACTGCTGCCACTAATTGCCACAGACACTGTGCTGCCCACAAACATAAATATGTCCTGTCTGACCACTTAACATGATGTTCACTGCTCTAGATTACTGTGTCTAGGAGGATTGTAATGTTATATTTTAGTCTTCACGATTGATTACCGTTGTCCTCCATGGATAAGGGAAGAGGGAAACTGTTACCCTTGTACTTTCATAGACACAAATGTCACCTTAATTAGGCCGACTCTTTAATTTGCTGGATATTCTCTCTCTGTTCTAGTGTTAGGTCATCAGGCTTATGTTTTCAGAAACTCAGTTTATTAGGTTCACTCAGCAGTAATGCCTAGTGAGTTAATTCATGCTAACTCATCAAAACTACATTTTAGCATGGGTTAATTCTAGCAAGGCTTGATGCAGATTGTGAACTACCCTAAGCATAGGATTCTCATACGTCCATATCTATAATACATTTGATAGCAAGTTCTATGTAGTGTTATACACCTCTCTATTATTTTCTTCATTTGGAAGAACAGAATTCTTCAATGAGTCTCTAAGCTCTCTACAGTTAAAAACCATTTTCACAGGTCTTTTATTAACCAAACACAGGACTAGGCACAGTACTCCTAGGCATTTAACAAAAATACATTGGTATAAAGTATAGCTTCCGAGAGGAAAAAGCAATGAGTCACTGAGTAAAAGAGATCCCAAGACTTTAGCAATAGTCTTTCAATGAAGTAACCAGAAGGAAGTAATTTCTGAGTGACAGTTTTAAGGAGCTATTTTTTGAGAATCAGGATTTTACTTGCACTCCTATTCATGAAACTACAGAATTTCTTGTGTGTCAAATCCACAGGCGGGGGTAGGAAGTGACCAATTTTTTATCCATGATCTAATTGCATAATAACACTACCTTGCATATTAATAACAGCCTTCTATTGATGTACTCAAAGCTTTTTCAGAGATAATTATCTATTTTATCAGCAAAACACTTCTCAGAGAGAAGGAGTAGGAAAAGGTACTGCTATTCTATTGTTATAGGATGAGAGACTGAGACATAAAATTATTTCATAATTCATTTTGTTTCAAAGATTTTTATTTAAGTAAACCAGGTAACTCTCACTTATAAATTTCACAGTATCTACGTTCTGGGCATAATACATATATACCCTTCCAGACTGTTTGGACTGAGCTGCACTCATATTTTTTGAACTACAAATGGAAAAAATTCAGAAGTATATATTATTTATGAATATATTTTATAAAGTTAATTCATATATTATAAATATTATACATATAATTTTATATATATACATATACACGTATTCAATTGCCTTTTGTCTTTTGTGTTTTTTCAAGTTAACAAAATTATATCAAATTTCCTTTCCCACATTTTTATATTAGTGCTTGTTTTGATTTTCTCAGCTGAAATGAATATGACAAAACTAATTAGTTTGACCAAAAACTAAGATTTTATCACTTTCATAAGTCACTATGATGTCTTTGTGTAAGCTCTATAAATCTGTATTTCTAGATTTGGCAACTCAAAATTTACCTCCAAATTGTGATCTCCTTGAGAGAACACGGTACTAGTTATTGCAAGCAACTAAATTGTGCATAGTTTGTTGTTTTAAAAACACGAAGTTCCTGTTACCAGGACATGCAAAATATGTAAAGCACATGTAGACAAAAGAGTATAGAATATTGAGCTAGACAAAAATTGGGAAATCACCAGATTCCTGTATCTTAAAGATGAGTAGCCTGGAGCCCAAAGAAGTTATCAAGGTATGAGTGAAGTAGGCTGGATCAAGTAATCAGGCCATAGGGAACAAAGATATCTTTGACTCAGCTAGGCACCAAGAGAAGGAAACTAAATAAAAAAAGCACCAGAAGGAAGTACATCTTTTGGAAAAATAATCTAAGAGGCAAGAGAATGGAATCTAGTCCCAATTTGTTCATAAATGGCTGGCAATCATATCTCTCATGCAACTTTGCTTATGATATGGGGACTACTCTACTAGTGCATTCAGCTTCATGAGGGTACAAATGTCAATATGGTGTAATGGAATGTGGGTGATCTCTTGCTCTTGAGGAATCTGGGACCAATCCTCTTGAGATTCATAATCCTAGCCACCGTGGTCTTTCTTGTACCAGCTTTCTACCATTTGAAGAACTGGTTTACAGAGTTGATTTTTCCACTACTGACTAAAACTCTGAGTATTCAAGGAAACTTAGTCACAGACTCTGAAGCCAAATGACTAATATATAAAATGGATGTTATTAACTAACATATCAGATACTTCTCTTTTCCAATGTCACATTCCTACACCCACAATTAATTTCAGCCATACTGCTATGAACAAGCTGTCTCCTCTCTGTTGTGTATAATTTCCAGAACTTCTCTAACACTGCAGGAATCCACTCATTTTAACAGGAAGTCCAGCCCAGGTTGCCCTAGAGGCAACACTCAAATAGCAGTGAATGGAAGCTAGTGGAAAAATATGCCCGCCTGTCACCCTTCAGGTAAACAACTTGGGGCAGCATTCTGTATGTTTCTCGGACCCTGGTGGAATGGAGTTCCGGATGTTTAATCAAGTGACCTTGATAAAACACACATCTACTGGCTTTTCATTCTCATCCTTTCTTGTTTTGTTTCCCCCTCCATCCAAGGCTTGCAATCACCCAATATATGCTGGTGAGAACCTTACCTTAGGCTGTGCTTTCAGAGAAACCTAGGCTAATGAAATTAAAATTGTTATTTTAGGCAATTTACTTAAATTTAATAAGCCCTCAATTTTCTCACCTTTGAAATGGAGATGAAGAGATCTGTTATGTGAGACTCAGGAAACTTGTAATTCAAGTGCTTAGCATAATATTGTACTAAACTCCATGAGAGCTATGATGATGAAGATAAAAATGATAGTGATAAATGTAAAATGCAAATTTAAAAATTAAATGTGCAACTACCTTAGAAATTAATTTGTTAATCTAATGTGATATATCAATGCAATCATGCGCACATGATATATCATCACTAATAGACTAACGAAAGTCTAGAATTATTCTGTAGTTTCAGAATACAGCTTTTACCTTTAGGCATTAATCTAAAATCTGAATACCATAGCTAACAAATACAGTATTATAAAGAACTATACCACAAAACTATCCCTAAAAATTGACTCATAATTATAAATAAAGTTTTATCAAAGAGACTCCATTAACCTAAAACATAATATACCATAATAGTTTATTCCAGGAAAGTAAAAATGATTCAAAGTCAGCAGATATATTAGTTTTAGTCACCATATATGTGGGTTGAAGAAGAAAAGCCACATGATCAGATGAGTAGATATGAAAAAGTTTTCTGATATAATAAATATTATTTTTTGATTTTCAAAAATACTTATCCAGTAGGAACAGAAGGATAGTTCCATTGCATGACAAAGCTATAGGCATAACTCAAAAACATTCTGAGTCTAAAAATGTGCTTTGTCATTAATATAAGGAATAAGACAATAAGTTTCATCTATGTTATTTAAGCATTGTTTCAGAATTACTAGCCAAAGCAATTAAATAAAAGAATAAAGTAATGGTAAAATATTGATTATATATAAATATATATTTATGATTTTCAGATACTATTTATTATTGCCTAGTGGTAAAGCCCAAGAAGATCAACTAGAAAAGAGAAAACATAAGAACCTAGTAAAATTGGCACTACAAAATAACTCAACAGAATTCAATACTTTTCTTTTATGTGAGCAATAGATAATAAAATAGGAAAAATTATTCCATAAACAGCACCACAGTAAAGTAAAATATCTGAGAATAAATTTATTAAGAAATGTGTAAGTTTGGCATTTACCCCAAAGATACAGATGTACTGAAAAGAAGGGCCATATGTACCCCAATGTTCATAGCAGCAATGGCCACAATCGCCAAACTGTGGAAAGAGCCAAGATGCCCTTCAACAGATGAATGGATAAAGAAGATGTGGTACATATATACAATGGAATACTATGCCTCCATCAGAAAGGATGAATATCCAACTTTTGTAGCAACATGGACTGGATTGGAAGAGATTATGCTGAGTGAAATAAGCCAAGTAGAGAAAGTCAAGTATCACATGGCTTCACTTACTTGTGGTGCATAAGGGGTAACCTAGAGGACAGTGGGAGAAGGAAAGTAAATGGGAAGTAGGGTAATTCAGGGAGAGGAAACGAAACATGAGAGACTTTGGACACAGAAACAAACTGAAGGACTTGGAGGGAGGGGGGTGGAGGGATGGGAGAGCCTGGTGGTGGGTACTGAGGGCACCTGTTGCATGGAGCACTGGGTGTGGGGAATGGGGAATGAATCTTGGAACACTGGGGAAAAAAATTTAAGTATCAATAAAAGAAATATATAAATGAAAAAAAAAAGAAATGTGTAGGTTTCTTATGAAGAAAACTACAAAACTATACCAAAGAGTCTCAAAGAAGTTATAAACAAATAGAAGTTTGTTTTGTATTTTTAAATAGAAAAAAATTCAATGATGTGAAATATCATTTCCCCCCCATCAGCATCCCCTAAGCTAATCTGTACATTCACTATAATCCTTTTTTTATTGTTATTTGGCACTTATTTTATTTTTTATTACATTATTTTATTTTTTCAGTGTTCCAAGATTCATTGTTTATGCCCCACATCCAGTGCTCCATTCACTGTAATCCTAACCAAAGTCTCAATGATTTATTTTTCTTTCAAGTGTTCCATTTAATGAATTTTGGGAAGTATATACAGTTGGACAACCAACATCAAAATCAAAGAGCTTTTGTATCACTGCAGGAAGTTTTTTGTAGTGAATCCGCTTGCTTCAGTCTCTGTCAGCCACTGATCTAATTTTGTTCAAGAACAGGAAAATTCTTGGTTATCAAATATTTGCAAACTACATAACACACTTTTAAATGGCTTATGGATCAAAGAAGAAGTCCTAAGGGAACTAAGAAAATATTTTGAGCAAAAAGAAAATGAAAGCATAACCTACCAAAATTTGTGGAATGCCAAAAAAATAATATTTAGGGGGACACTTACTGTACTAAAGGCCTGTATTTGAAAAGGAGAAAGATTTAGAATCAGTGGCCTTAGTTTCCATCTTTTTTTGTAATAATATTTTTATTAACAACATATAATGTATTATTAGTTTCAGGGGTACAGATCTGTGATTCATGAGTCTTACACAACACCCGGCATTCTTCATAACTTATACTCTCCCCGATGTCCATTACCCAGTCTTCCAACCCCCTCACCTCCAGCAACCCTCAGTTTGTTTCCTATGATTAAGAGTGTTTTACAGTTTGTCTCTCTGGCTTTATCTTATTTCATTTTTTTCCTCTCTTCCCCTATGATCCTCTGCCTTGTTTCCTAAATTCCACATGTAAGGCTCACTAAAAATGAGCCTTCCCTGACACCTCCAGACAAAGTGAATTCCCAGTGTTTGATTTTTCTCATGCTGCCTTACACGTTTCCAGTATAGAAGTCATTGCAATTTTGGGGCGCCTGGGTGGCTCAGTGGGTTAAAGCCTCTGCCTTCAGCTCAGGTCATGATCTCAGGGACCTGGGATCAAGGCCCACATCAGGCTCTCTGCTCAGCAGGGAGCCTGCTTCCTCCTCTCTCTCTGCCTGCCTCTCTGCCTACTTGTGATCTCTCTCTCTCTGTCAAATAAATAAATAAAATCTTAAAAAAAAAGAAGTCATTGCAATCTTCAATTGTGTATGTTAAATGTTTATCTATGTCACTTTATTAGTCCATTTTTAGTAGTGGACTTTAACCACTAGAACTACAAAATCCTACAGGGCTCATTCAGCACAATATTTTTTATTGTGATTAAATATACATAACATAAAATTGACATTAAGTACCTTTCACATTGTTGTGCGACCATCACCACCATCCATCCCCCACTGAAACTCTACATCTATTAAATAATAACTTCCCAATCCCCTGACCCTCAGCCCCTGACTCATCACTCTACTTTCTGTCTTTATGAATTTGACTACGTTAGGTGCCTCATGTAAGTAGAATCACACTATTTGTTCTTTTGTGAATGGCTTATTTCACTTATCACAATACCTTTCAAGTTTCATCTATGTTGTAATGTGTCTGAATTTCTTTTCTTCTAAGGTTGAACAGTAGTTTGTGGTATGTATATACCACATTTTACTTAACCATTCAGCTGTCAATGGACTCTTGGGGTTGCTTCTACTTTTTGGCTACTGTGAATAAGGCTGATATGAATATAAATGTATAAATACCTATTTGAGTTCCTGCTTTTAACTCTTATGGATGTATACCCAGAAGCAGAGTTGCTGGGTCATATGCTTAGTTTTTTAAAGAACTGCCATACTGTTTCGCACAGTGGCTGCACCTTTTCACATTCCTACCAGCAATGCACAAACATTCCAATTTCTGCACATCCTTACAAGCACTTATTTTATTTTTGGTAATAAAAGCCATCCTGAAAGGTGTGAAGTGGGATATAATTGTGGTTTTGGCTTGCATTTCCCTAATAATTCATGATGTTAAACAGCTTTTCATGTGCTTATTGGCCATTCGCATATCTTCTTTGGAGAAATATCTATTCAAGTCCTTTGTATATCTCTTAATTGGATTTATTGTTATTGCTGTTGTCATTGTTGTTGTGAGGTAAGAATTCCTTATATATACTGGATAGTAATCTATTATTAGATATATGACTTTCAAGTATTTTCTCCATGTCTGTGGGTTCACTTTTCACTCTGTTGATAACCGCCTTTGAAACACAAAAGTTTATTTTTGACATAGCGCAATTTACCTATTTTTTAATTTTATTGTTTGATTTGGGTGTCTTTGCTTGATATATTTTCCCAGTGTCTACGTTATAGGAAGCACTTGATAAATATTTATTAAATCAAAGACATAAGAAGACAGAGTCATAGGTATAGATATAATTGATTTGCATCATTTTCAGAAGTTATAGTATATAAAGAGTCCACAAACATCTAATTAGTGAATACTGACAGATTGCTCTTAAGGGATACAGAGGGTTAAGTTCTTGCAAACCTCTGGTCACAACATTTTCATCAACCAATCAATACATTAACCCTGATTTATGTGTATTTCCATCTAAAGACAACTTAATATATTTTGGTGACTTATGAACATTGGACTTATGGTCAACATTATAATTTAGACCTAAATAATGCTTATCAAACCCACATATTTTTTCATAAGGTACATCACAATTTCCTTGCACTTTAGAACATTAGCACTTCCGCTGTTTTCTTAGGGGTCATTTAAGCAGCAAAATCACCAACAAAAACCACAAAAAGACCAAAACAACAACAATAACAACCCACTCAAAACATGACAGTAGAAGGCCATGAGAAGGACACTTATTTACACTACGACGGCTGAAGCAAGTAGGCAGAGCATCACTTTGTTGGACCTCAGCTGGGAACGTATGTGTAAACTGACTCAAAGTTTTCACCATACTGTGCATGTCCATAAGTAACTACAAAACTACCACAAGAATTGATTTGGGGGTTACAAATACATTTAGCAAGTAAGCAAATTTGCACATACAGAATCCATGAATAATGAAAATTGACCCTATTTATGTAGATATATAGGTATAGACATAGTCACATATATACAGATTTAGACATATTCATACACATTAACCTAGATCCATGGATACAGCCATAGTTCCTCCACAAGCACAGGCACTAATAGACATAGACACAGATATCAATACACATACATGTATATGTATTTACGAGACTGACAAAGATTGACAATAGCAAATTACCACCAATATCAGGAAGGGTATGTAGAAAGGTCTATCAAAAATTTAAGAGTATGTATACTTCATCAAGCTATCCACTTCTAGAAAACTATCCTACAATTGTAAAAGTAAGCAATTCTACAAGCACAAAAATCTTCAATCTGGCATTATTTATCATCATAAAAAATTAAAAATAATCAAAACTGCCTTTGAGAGGAACTGGCCAAATACATCATGGGCCATCCAAACAATGAAATATAATGTGGTGGTAAAAAACAATCATCTGCATGTGGCAACATGGAACAATGCTAATGAAATAGGAAAAGGAAACTGCCTTATAGTATGTAAATTGTGAAATAACTTTGTAGAAGTCAAACATATTTATATATAATTCATTTAGTGTGAATATTTTGTTTTATTCCTCTATTTCATTTTACGCAAGCAAGATATCCAAACTGATGTTAACATTGGTTATCTGTGAGTCACGTGCTGGCCTTTGGCTCTCAGATCCCTCCCCACCTGTCTCTGTCCTTTACTGCATCACAAGAAACTACATTTCTCTCTGTCCCTTTCCCTCTGTCTTCAAGGTAAATTTAAGAATTGGGGGGCAGGGGCACGTGGGTAACTCAGTCGGTTAAACCACCGACTCTCGATCTCAGCCCAAGACTTGATCTCAGGGTCTTGAGTTTGGGCTCCCATGCTGTACATGGAGAATACTTAAAAAAAAAAAAAAGAATTTGAAGGCAGTGTTAGAAGGCTAAAGAGTAGGAGGAGGGAAAAATCCCGGGACTCTCCTCCCCTTACTTTCTGCTTTGGGTTGTGTCTAAAGTAGTGGCAGCTCCTCTGTTCTTCTTGCTGTAGCAAGCCTTCTTCATCCAGCCTACGTTGTGGTAGCATTTAAGTACTGCTTCTGCTAACGTCTGGATTCCCTTATGTACCACCACCAGCCCCCCTCCTGTCCCCGCCCCTGCTTGGATTCTCAGTTTGTCAGTGACTTTCATAAATCCGTATATAAAATTTCCCCTGTTTAAATTATCTAGAGTGGCTTCTCTTTTCTGGCCGAAACCTACCTGACAGGTATTGGGTGGAGAGGAGGGAAAATACTTTCTATTGTTTGACAAAATAATTGGGGGGAAGGGGAAAATTTTTAATCTTTCTTCCAAAAAAATGAAAGTCTGAGGAAATTCTGCATCTTGTGGGGTAATCAATCCCAGAGTAAGAAAAGGAATTCTCTTTCAACCATGAACATTATGCAACAAATTACTGTAGCCCATGATCCTTCTCCAACCTAAAATGAACTTTCTGTAACATTCATTACCATTTTTTAGTGTAGTTTCAGTTCAGACTAGAAACAAATCAAACCTTATAATCTTTGATCTTTGGCAACATAATTTCATATGGCATATTATTCTGTCTCTCCATTTGTTTACTTGCTGACTTTATAGGAAGGGCCTAGGTAGCTATCCCTAGAGTGCCATATCAGATTGGCCAAGATTAAAATGATGAATTATACACTGTGGGTGAAGGTATGGAAATATGTAGACTTACTCCAATTTGGAAGATTGTCATATTTTCCTTAGTTATCACTATACTATGAATTATTGGAGGGCAAGGATTATTTCTTGTTTCCTTTTGTAAACCTAGTTTACAGTACAGTATTTTAGACTTAACTAAGTGTTCAAAGAGAGATCATCTTGGTGTTCCTTGTATTTCACTGAGGCACTCTTCTATTCCTGACCAAGAAAAAGTTTACATTTCTCCTCTGCTACTTTAAGGGCTTAAATAAACCCTGTCAAAATTAAAATCGACTGGAATGGGGATACTCTATATTCAGTCATAGACCCCATTCATCACATCTTGAAATACTGAAGTATCACTAGATTTTTAGACCCTGCTTATATTCTACCTGTTCCATGAAATATTGCTGATTATCATGGCTGAAACTAATCTTTCTCTCTTCATTCTGAATTATTTTTATAAAATTTATCATAATCTCCTTCAAATAATTTATATACTTCTCTCCCTTATTGAATTATAGGATATTCCTTCCACTTAATAGAGACAGGAATCATTTCTAATATACTATGTGATCTCCTAAGTGCAAGGACACTATTTGCAAATATAATTTATTTGCTAGTTGAAAGAATGAATGAATGACCAAGAGAGGAATGATTAACCCGGACAAAATGAGTTGAAATCCTAAAAAGTAAAAGATCTGCTACATTTAATTTAAACCTATACAAAATTTTTAATCAGTAAAATATTTAATCATCTTGGTAGCATGTTTTTTCATAATTGCATGAATTTTCACATCTTTATAATGCTGTTAACTTTTTGAAAATATTTTTAGTATCATTATGAAAATGTCACAAAGTGAAAATTATTATTACCTCCCACACCTATAATTTCTAAACATGGTTAAAATTATAATAACAGGATTTTTGCTGAATTTGGATTATAGTCTGTAACAATTAAAACATAATTTCTATCATAAAATTTTTTTATGTGTGGAGTTGAATATTTCATTAAGCATTCCTCTGTGATTTTATAGCAGTGGTGATAATTTTAATATATTTTCTGTCATTTAAAAGCCCCTTATCTGATTAACCATAAATTAACATGAGTCATTAGCCTGGAAATATGGAGTATGTCACAGACATCACTTACCTAATCCTAGCCTGCTATTTGATAATATTTTTCATGCTATTGTTATAAGCAAGATGAAGGAATGCAGCCTGGATAAAAATATTGTTAAGTTGGATTTATAATGGTCGAATAGCCAGACCCAATGGGTATTGATTCCAGGAATGGTCACCATGGAGAGAGCTCTCTGGTGGTCTGTCCAGTCAACTCTGTTATATCAACAGGCTTGATAAATACATTAACAGAATGCATATTGGTTTGCAGATGGCATAAAATTCAATACATTTAAAGATGAAAGTGGGTGTTCAAATATGTTGTTACTACTTGAAAAACAACTGCAAATCAAGATGACAAAATTTTAACTATACATAGGAGGAAAATCCATCTTGATATTTAGGACAAGAAATTGCCAATGCATCTATTTCAATGCAATGTAGTATGGATGGGCCTCAGGCCGAAGCATATCTAAATATCTGCTTTTTCATATACCAATGCATTTGTGAACTCATGAACTGGGGCAAGTGTTTAACTCCCTAAACTGTGTCTGGACCATGGGGAAAACAATTCCTGCTTTAAAGGGTTTTTAGTAGAATAGTATTTGTAGTGTTCATGGCTTGTAATAAGCATTTATTGATGGTACTATAATTATTGCTGTAATGCCAAAAATAAAGCTAAACAACCAAAAGTAGTTAGAGTCCAGTTCCAGGGAGGTGATACATGCTGGCCTGAACACATCCAAATTATGCCCCATTTTAGACAGCACACTTCAGAAGGATTCCTGGAGAACATCCAGAGAAAATCTAGACAAATTCATTTACATAAAGAACTTTTGAAGAAACTAGATATTTTTGTCTTAAGAGGAAAGCCTAAAGAGACATGATAGCTGTCTCTAAATATTTTGAAATACTGTGTTGTGGAGGAAGTAGTATTTTTAGTCAGTGTTACTCCAGGAGGCAAAAGAAAGACCCATACTTGGAAGTTTTAGGAAAATAAATTCCATCATGATCTGAAGACCCTTTCAACAGTGACATCTGCTCATCAGTGGAGCAGTCTGCTTCAACAAACACCATAGTCCCCATCTTTTAAATATCAGGAAAATTACGAATAAAATTCACTGTATAGCATTTTCAGATGTGTTGTATTGCTTAAACCTCTCATTAACCTTGTAAGTCATTTACTGTCATTCTTTTCCCTATTTTTCAGATGACAGACTATTTGACTTGCCCCAAATCACACTGACAATAGGAGACACATCCATATTCTCAGAGTTCAAAATCTGTGCTTATTTCTAAATATAAAATTGACTGAGGGATTAATACACTGGGTGTCAGTTTGAACAAGGAGACATCTTATGGTAAGTACCTTAAGAATCATGAATTAATAATCAATATACTTACGTTTTTAGGCCACATCCAGTCTGATTCCCTTCTAGTCGACAAGCAGTTTTCCCTTTATCTATGCTGTGTCAGGCATGGAACATTCATTATTTCCCTTGATTTGTACAGCAATCCTGTGAGACAAGAGGCAGGTATTTTTCCTGTTTTAAGTATAGAGAAACCAAAATTGTGAGAAGCTAAATGATTTAACCTATGTCACAAAGCTCAATAACAATCAAGAGGAAAAAAACAGGACTTCTGACTCTGTACATACTGTGCTTTCTACTATAACAGTTACCATGAAATTAATTAATGCTTCAAGATTTCCATAATGGACTGCAATGCATAAGCACAGATGATTATTGCAAAAAACTAAGAAGCAACCAACGCCCTCACTTAAAATTATTTTTGTCAATAAATATTTATATGCAATACACGTGACAAAATTCCAAATTTATAGAACTGGAAGATAATTTTTCAATTTAATAGAAAGCCATATAAATATTCCTATAAATTTTATTATCTGATACAATGTATCTTAATAACATTCAATGTTACACAACTCTTATAGTCAGGAAATACTTCCTAATTTATGACCCAAATTCCTGCTGCTCCAATTTCCACCACATTCCCTCATGGCCTGCCCTCTGTGGAAAAAGAAACAAACAAAAAAGCTTCTTGTACATTTCCTTTCATCTCTATAATCATCACTAAATTATTGAAAGAAGGCTTCGCTTTGCTAAATCCTGCTTTCATATTCTGACATTGTCACCTATTCTGCTTAGATCTCTCTTTATAAAAATATTATATTTATTTACTCCATTCTTATATTACCTGAAAGATAAGGTCATTTAAACCAAACTTTTAATCTGTTATGTATTTTCTTCCCTCAAGAATGTCACAAAATAGTAATCATGTTGAAATAACTTTAGCCTCCCTGTATGACTATAAATATTTAAGTAATGAGTAAAAATTTTTCAAATTTAAGATCTAAGCAAGAACCTTTATTAAACTGAGAACTACAGAGTCAATCTTCACATCTTGTAATTTCAACTCCAGATTCCCAAAAGAAACAAACTGTTAAGAACTATATTCCAACTATTAGATTGTGTAACAAATCACCCCAGAGCACAGTAGGGCAAAACAACCATTTATTATGTTCAAGAATTTATGGCCAGGAATCTAGATGGAGAACAAGAGGGAGAGTTTGTCTTTGCTCTATAATATGAAGCTGGAATACTCCAAATTGATCTCATCTCAGGTGCTATCATCTGAAAGCTCCCTCTCTCAAGGATCTGGTGTTTGATGCTGTTGGTTGGGAGACTTGGTTCTTCTCCATTGGAGTCTCTCCATGTGGTCTCTCCATATGAGCTAGTTTGGGCTTTCTCACAGTGTGGAGGCTGAGATCCAAGGACAAACATCATGAAAGTGAGAGGGAGAGCCAGTATAAGCTGTAATATTTTCTGACCCAGCGTTGGAAGTCACACAGTATTACATCTACCATATCAACTGGCTGGAGCAGTTATCAAACCCTGGCCAGATTCATGGGAAAGGAATACTTTTGCACCTCTCTGTGGGAAGAATGTCAGCCACATTTTAAAGAGAGCATATAGAAATAAATGTATATATATATATATATATATATATATATATATATATATAGGTATAGCCATATATATGGAAAGTTTCATCTGTTGAAGAGACTCTCTTTTCCATTGAGCATAGTTTCCATAGATAAAGAACTTGTCCAGGACTCTCACATGTGTTTCTTTAACAGGGTCCCTCATGTAGCTAAAGTTAGGTATTAGCTAGGGCTGCAGTCACCTGAAGGCTCAACAGTAACTGAGAAGTTTGCTTCTATGATGGCTCATTCACTCGTATGGCTGGCAGTTTGAAAGGGGGACCCAGTTCTTCTCCAAATGGGCCTCTCCATGGGCCTGCTTGGATGTTACCACAGTATGGCAATCTGGTTTTTCCCAGATCAAGGGATCCAAGAGGCCAAATAAGAAATTGTAATGTTTTTTATTATGTAACCTCTAAACGGGCATTGTCATCTCCACCACATTTTACTGGTCATACTTAATGTGTTCTGATTAAGTGTGAGAGGGGACTACACAAGGGCCTGAATACCAAGACTCATGGATCTTCTTGAAGGTTGGTGACCACAAATTAAAAGAGACAGATACATACTAAATGTGATCTTCTGCACCCTCTAACACACTCAGACATACCATTTGCATCAGTTGATAGGCTATCTCCTTCTCTCCCTCCTGACCCTACTTCCCTTGGGCTCTCTTTATTGACTTTTATTTCCCTGATTTCTCATGTGTACCCTAACATCTGATCTTACAACTAATAGTAATGTACAGCCCAAATTAAGAATCGTTGTTCTAAGCCAGTGCTTCTCAAATACAAATCATTCCATTATCTTGTGAAATTGTAGATTCTGATTCAGTATGTCTAGGACAAGGCCGAATTTCTGCATTTCTAAAAAGCTCCCAGTTGATGTCAATGGTGCTCATCACAGACCATATTTTTGTGTTGCAAGGCTCTAGACTGTCAGTTCAAAACCTTTGCTGCACAGTGGAATCACCTTAGGGGTTTAAAAAATACTGATATCATGGAATCCTATCTTCAGAGATTCTGACTTAATTGTTTTTACAATAAAGCCCAGGTATCAGGATTTCTTAAATCTCCCCAGGTGATCATAGTATGGAAGCAATGTTGAAAATCCAGTCTGAAATTAGATTTGAGGAGAAACAGAAGAACACTGGTTAATACTCTCCAGAAACTGGAAGCTGATTGTAGGAACAAATACTAAAAGGAAGAAAACCTTTGCTCAGGAAGACTCAGGTTCCCTGAGATGAGATCTGTTCATGTTCCCAGGAAAATAATAGAGTTGAGTCACTGGAATATACTAGCTATTCCTCTAGACAGCATCTATTGACGACTTTTCCTGGTAAGTATCCTGCATCTTGCCAGAGGGCTTCATGACTTCTTTCATCCTATGGCATTGCCTGGTCCCTCTTCCATCACCTGGAATGGAAATCTCCTCCTACATCCCAAATAAGGTCTCAGAACATCTAAGACCAAGAGAAAGGGACAAGACCCAGAACACTTTCTGCCATGGTCAAACTTAAGCAGTCCAAGATTCCCTAAACCGGTTCTTGCCATATACCGGCACCATGCTATGCTAATTGTTTTATATGTACTATCTCATGTAATCCTCCCCTCAAACATTGTAACATGAGGTTATCCTGTTTTACTGATAAGGAAACTGAAATTCCAGTAGGTTAACTAACAGAACCAAATTTCCTGGCTCAAAAGTAGTAAAATTTTTATTTCTATTTACTTTAGAGTTTAGGTTCTTAACCTCTGTGTTGTAATGTGTCTTCTGTGATACTTAAGTAAATATTTGTTTGGTAACTCCAAATAAATATAGACGTATGTTATATTCAACATGCAAACTGCAAACTTGACTGATAGTTTGTAATGCTGATTCACAACAAAGTGTCCAAGATAATTTTCTAGGCTCTATCTTCAGAACTGTGCAGATAGTGGTTTTTGTTAAATGAAGTAGGAGAAAAGATTCAAGCTGAGAAAAGAATGATTTTCATTTGTTACAACTTGAGTTTGAGGTGCTGACTTGAAGATACCTATCTGTCTAGCATACTTAGACACAGATCTCAGAAGTAAAATGAATGGGAGGTTTTGGCTTATATGTTGTGGTTAAAAATAAGATATGAATGAATATCCTGGGAGAAAGTACCTGACCTGAAAATTTAAGTGGTCCTCAGACAGAATATCACTCAGAGCTTAAACCTAAAGATAGGAAAAAGGAATCAGCTAAATGACAGCATCATTCCAAGAAAGAGCAGGATGTGATGATATGAGAGCAGAAAGAGCACATGTTTAAGAATGGAATGAACAAATAAGTGAAACCATATAATTGGCTTCCATGAGAGACTATGGACTCCAGGAAACAAATGGGGAGTTTTAGAAGGGAGGGGGTGGGAAGATGGGTGAGCCTTTTGATAGGTATTAAGGGGAGGGGCACGGATTGCATGGAGCACCGGGTGTTATATGCAAACAATGAATCATGGAACACTACATCAAAACTGATGTTATATTGGGCACCTGGGTGGCTCAGTTGACTAAGTGACTGCCTTCGGCTCAGGTCATGATCCCAGAGACCTGGGATCGAGCCCCACATCGGGCTCCCTGCTCGGCGGGAAGCCTGCTTCTCCCTCTCTCACTCCCCCTGCTTGTGTTCCCTCTCTGGCTGTGTTTCTCTCTGTCAAATAAATAAAATATTTTTAAAAAAACTGATGTTATACTATATGGTGACTAACACAACACAATTAAAAAAATGAAAAGAACAACTGTGCCAACACCTGCACAATGTCCAGGTAAGGGAAGAGGTGAGAGAGTTTACCTTCTGAAGGGAAAGTTGAGTGCACATGTGGGGAACCCAAATATTAGAAGCACTCCAGAGAGTTATATCTGGTCCCCTTCTGATGTGCCCCCTCCTCCAGGTATGAGCTAGGGATTGTTCATGCCCATATCAAAGAGCAGGAGACATACACAGACATGGAGTGTCTGCCCTGTGCGTGTGCATGTGTGCGCGCACACACACACACACACACACACACACACACACACACATATATAGAACACAAGAAAGTCTGAATATGAACTTAGATATTTCTGGTTCTAAGACATTTACTCTTCTTTCATAGTTTTGTTTTTTACTGAGATGAAATTCAAATAGCATAAAAATCACCATTTTAACTATTTTAAAGTTTCTTACTATCTAGTGGTTTTTAGGATATTCACAATGTTGGACAACCATTACTACTAACTCCAGAACATTTTCATCACTACAGAAAGAAACTATAAAATCATCAAATAGTCATTCCCACTAATCTATTTTTTTGTTCTTGTGGGTTTGCCTATTCTGGGTATTTCCTATAAAGTGTATTATAAAATATCTGGCCCTTTATGACTGGCTTCTTTCATTTAGCATAATGTTTGCAAGGTTTATCCATGTTGTAGCATGTGTCAGTACTTCATTTCTTTTTATGGTTTAACAATATTCCATTGTATGGATACATCATGTTTAGTTCACCCATTTCTTCACTGATGGACATTTAGGTTGTTTCTGCTTTCTAACTATTGTGAATAATGCTGCTATAAACATCCACGTACACATATATACATAAACACTCAAGTCTTTTGGGTATACACCTAAGATTTGAACTCCTTGGTCATATAGTACCTCCATGTTTAACTTTTTGAGCAGCTGTCAAAATGTTCCCCAGTGCATTCCAGCAGCAATATATGAGAATTCAACTTCTCCACATCATCACCAACACTTATTTTCTGTTGTTCAGACCCTAGTCATTCTAGTGAGTACGAGGTAGTATTTCATTATGTGTTTTATTTGCATTTCCCTAATGATTATTAACACTGAGCATCTTTTCTAGGCCTTATTAAGCCACTGGTATATCTGCTTTGGATATTTATTCAAATCCTATGTCCTTTTGAAATGTTCCAATTTTATAAAGCCACATTCTTGTTTCTGGCACAATGAAACATCCCAGTTTCATCTTTTACTTTACTTGCCCCTTACTGAGAATCAGGAGTTTCTCCAAGGAAATTTATTTCTTTTTAGGAAAAAAAATATTCAGAAATAAGGCATCCTCAAGATTACTGGAATGACATTACTTCTAAAACTTTTCAATGAGCAAAGTTAGGAATATTTTAAAACATTGTCCAGAGTGATAACTTCTGTTCAAATATAATACTAGGTTTTCTTCATTTTACTTCATACTTGTATCATATTTCTTTGTCCCACAGTGATGATCCTGGTTCCCAATAACTTCTATATATTTATTGACTTGTTTGTCCTAAAATAAACATAAAATAATTGCAGATTTATTACACAAATTCCACTATTCACAATAAATAAATTAAGTTCAAGAATTTTTGCAGTTCTTCCTGTTGTTAAATATACAACACTGAGTTTCTACAATCAGGGCTTAATCAAAACTTCTTCTAATTCTTTTTCTATTCCCAAGATGACTGTGTTAATAATTATACATAGTTGTTCATGTTTTTTAGTCTGGATTCAAATTAAGTGTTTGCCTTTTTATAGTCTTCAAAATTTTTTTATTTAATTTCACTTTTATAATTTCTTTTTAAATTTTCAGCTTTTTATAACATATTTATTAATTTATTTTAGAGAGAGATAGAGAGGGCACAGGGGGTGGAGAGGCAGAAAAAGTCTTAAGCAGATTCTGTGCTGAGCATGGAGCCCTCATGGGGCTCTATCTCACCACCCTGAGATCACCACCTGAGTCAAAGCCAAGAGTTGGACGCTTAACTGACTGCACCACCCAGGTGCCCCTATAGAGTTTCTCTTTACTTTAAAAATGTGTTTCTCCAAAAATATTTACAGTTACCAAAACAGAGAATCTAAAATGATGAAAAAATATCTCCCTCGTTTAAACTGAGTAACACAATAGGTATCATGCATCATTCAGGAAATATAAAATGCATGTTCAATAGGTGGGTTAGTATGTCCTACTTGGAATTACGGAAACTTTAGACTGTAAAACTGCCAGTTGGTAAGATTTAAGGTTTATATATCACTAATTTTGCTGTTTATTGGAATCACCTTAGATATTTTGAAAAATCCTAATGTCCTGGAGTCCTATCTTCAAATATCCTAATTTAATTGTTCTGCAGTAAAGGCCAGGCATCAAGATTCCTTCAATCTCCCCAGGTAATCATAGTATGGCAGCAAGGTTAGAAATGATTCCTCCAGTCTGAAATTAGAACAGGAACTTGAAAAGCAGATGAATATTAGTTAATAACACTCCCTAGGAACCACTGGCTGACTGTGGGGACATGTCCTAAAAAGTATGGCCAGGAAGACTCAGTTTCCCTGAGATAACATCAGTTCACATTCCCAGGGAAACAGTAGAGCTGAGTTATTGGAATAAACTAGCTATTCTTCTAGTCAGCACCCAATGATGACTTTGCCTAGTAAGTATCCTGTGCCTTTGAATGCCACTTTCTGTTTACTCAAAGACACACCCAAAGCATCAAAAAATCATATCCTTTTACATTGGTCAGGTTAACGTCATAGGGCAAATATCACCTTTGCTAATTTCTACAAGCAGAAAGGAGACAAGATGAAACTTTAGTATCCTTCATTGTGAAACTAGAGTTGTTAGAAGGCTGTCAGTCGCATACATAAGTGACATTAGGCAAGCAGACCAACACCATGTAAAATTCAGAATACAAAGTGAAACTTTCCCATACTCAGAACAATTCTTATTAGCAATAAATATATACAACACTTTCTGATTTAAGTGGAAATAGATGCCGTGTAACAGGAATAAATTAGGACAATAAGCAATTTTTATGTTAATAATAAGGCAACTTATAAAGAGTGTTCTCTGGATGCAAATAATTAAATAATAAGTCCATGTTAACAATCTACATTAGGAACCTGGTGATGGGTATTAAGGAGGGTACGGATTACATGGAGCACTGGGTGTTATACACAATGAATCATGGAACAGTACATCAAAAACTAATGATGTACTGTATGGTGACTAACATATTTTTTTAAATGAACCTATATTTTAGCTACAGAATATATTTTGCTTTCACAAATTTACTTGTTTTAATGAAACTGCTATTATTTCTGACATTTTATTTTATGGAACTGAAAGCTGCTACTGAGAATATAAATGCAAATTCCTTTAAATGTCTCCATTTCATAAAAAAAAAATTTACCTATGTATATACCACTTGAATCAAATAAGAAAGCTACCAAGGAAACTCAAAACCAAAAAAGACTTTAAGCATCTACCAATTTAAATGTGACATTTAATGCCAATTCCAACTTTGGAAATAATTCTCATGATATCAGCTTCTATATTCCATAGGCCAATGCTTCATTAATAAATAAACAAATTATGTTAGAAAACTATAGGCATATAGGTATGTCACTCTGTAAGATCAAATATAGCTATAGCAATACACAAAATCAACACACAAATCTATACACTAACAACACACTACCTGAAAGAGAAATTTAAAAAGCAATCCCATTTACAATAACATCAAAAAATAAAGTATTCAGGAATAAATTTGCCAAGAAGGTTAAAATATGTGTACAGAAAACTGTAAGACATTGATGACAGAAATTGAGAAGACAAAAATAAATGGTCATGGGTTTGAAAAATTAATATTGTCACAACTTCATTTGACCCAAAGTGATCTACAGATTCAACGAAATCCCTATCAAAATTACAATGACAATTTTTACGGCAATAAAAATAAACAATCTTAAAACTCATATGAAACTACAAAGACACCAAGTTACCAAAGCAATCTTGAGAAAGAAGAACTAAAACTGAAGGTATCACATTTCCTGATTTCAAACTATATTATAAATCAAATAATCAAAACAGTGTGATACTGGCATAAGCACAGACACAAAGACCAGTGAAACAGAATAAAGAGTCCATGAATAGACGCATGTATATATGATCAAACTAATCTTTGACAAGGGAACCAAGAACACACAATAGGAAAAGTATCATCAATTAATGGTTTGGGGAAAACTGGTATTCACATGCAAAAGAAGGAAATTGGACCCCTGTCTTATACTCTTCACAAAAATTAACTGAAAATGGATTAAAGACTTAACTATGAACCTGAAACCATAAAATTCCTAGGACAAAACATGGGGGAAAGACTCCTTAATGTTGGTCTTGACAATGACCTTTATTGGATATGACACTAAAAGCATAGGTAGCAAAAAAAAAAAAACCCAAATAAGTGGAACTATATCAAACTAAAAAGTTTCTGCACAGCAAAGGAAAGGAAACAAAGAGCAAACTGAAAAGGCAAAAAATGGACTGTGAGATAATATTTGCAAACTATGTATCTAATAAGGGATTTATATCTAAAAAATATCAGGGCTCTTGAATGGCTCAGTCAGTTAAGTGTCCAGCTCTTGATCTCAGCTCAGGTCTTGATCTGAGGGTCATGAGTTCAAGCCCTGTGTTGGCCTCCATGCTGGATATGAAGCCTACTTTAAAAGAAATATTTTTTAAAAATATCTAAAATATATAAGGACTAGGTACCCCTCAATAGCAAATCATCATCATCATCATCATCATCATCATCATCATCATCATCTGATTTTAAAATGGGCAGAAGACTTGAACTGACATTTTTTTTCAAAGAAGACATACAAATGTCCAACAGGTATATATAAAGATACTCAAGGAACTACTGGGACTTCATCAAGATAAAGAGCTTCTGCACAGCAAAGGAAATAGTCAACAAAACTAAAAGACAGCCTCTGGAATGGGAGAATGTATTTGCAAATGACATATAAGATAAAGGGCTGCTAACCAAGATCTATAAAGAACTTATCAAACTTAACACCCAAAAAACAAATAATTCAGTCAAGAAATGGGCAGAAGACATGAACAGGCACTTCTCCAAAGGAGACATAGAAATGGTCAACAGACACATGAAAAAATGCTCCACATCACTAGTCATCAGGGAAATATAAATCAAAACCACAATGAGATACCACCTTAAACAAGTCAGAATGGCTAAAATGAACAAGACAGGGACCAAGAAAACATTGGTGAGGATGAGGATAAAGGGGAACCCTTTTATACTGGTGGTGGGAATGCACCACTCTGGAAAACAGTATGGAGGTTCCTCAAAAAGTTAAAAATAGAGCTACCCTCAACCCAGCAATTCCACTACTGGGTATTTACCCCAAAGATACAGATGCAGTGAAAAGAAGGGGCACCTGCACTCCAATGCTCATAGCAGCAATGTCGACAATAGACAAACTGTGGAAAGACCTAAATGTGGGACTTGAGACCTATAAAGGTCATGGTGAATGTGATCCACGTAAGAGACAAAGAGCCCCAAAGATCTAAGTTTGAATTACAAACCCATCCTGGTACAAACTCTCCCAAAGAAACCATATAACCATGTGGATCAGAGAAAACATATCAATTAAGCCCTTCCTGAATTCCTTAGTCACAAAACAGTAAGCAAATGAAGTGGTTGTTTTAAGCCACTACATGTGGTTTATTAAATAGACAGAAATGGAACAAACTCAACTGCTCTCTGATTGCCTAGCAGTGAAGTACCTTTAGGTAGTTTCCATATCTTTGTAGGTATCTGTAAGACTGTGCTTCCAAAAATAGAGCACAATTAGCGGGATTAGCCTTTTGATGTCTTTAACTTTCTTGGTGACATATTTACCTAAAAACCCAGTTTCCAACATGATGCCTGTGGTCCACACATCCTCGCAGTGGTGGTACATCCCAATTATTTGTCCAAGTTTCATTCCGTGAGTGAAATCACAGTTAATACTAATAATTATAAACATTCATAGAGTTCTAAGTGCCAGGCAGCATGCTAAGTACTTTACATGTATTATCTCATTCAAAACTTCCAAATATACCATGCAATAAGTTCCATTTCTATTCCTATTACACAAATGAGGAAACTAAGTCTCAAAGACAGCTAGAGACTTGCCTGAGGTCAAAGAGCTATTAAGTGGTGGAAGAGGGATTTGAACCCAGGCAGCCTGACTCTAGAGTGGAGAACACTATGATAATATCCAGTGTCTTTGGATAGCTATTATTCGTTTATTAGTTTTGTGGCCTGCAAGAAATGGACCTCATTCACAAATCCCCTTACAAAGTTGGGTGGAAAGGAGTCGGAGTTAAAAGTATGGATAGAGGGGCGCCTGGGTGGCTCAGTTGGTGAAGCGACTGCCTTAGGCTCAGGTCAGGATCCCGGAGACCCGGGATCGAGTCCCACATTGGGCTCTCTGCTCAGCAGGAAGCCTGCATCTCCCTCTCTCACTCCCCCTGCTTGTGTTCCCTCTCTGGCTGTGTTTCTCTCTGTCAAATAAATAAAATCTTAAAAAAAAAAAGTATGGATAGATATGCACTGCTAAAACTTTACCTAAACATTAACAGTGTTCTGAGTGCATTTCATTTTCTTCCACCTCAGATGATGGAAAGTTTCAATTTTGTGATTTATCAAGAAACTATTAACCGCATTTGACTGGACAAATACCCCCTTTTCAATGTGTACATTAGTAGCTTGCTATGTGATTCTTAATTCCAATCAGTTTACATTAGGTTGAAGTGTCAAGTTCACCAGTAAAAGGTAATATATCTCCAAAATAAGTGCTGCTTTAGGGAAGCTTATCTGTCAATCATTATAGTCTTCACAGAATCTTAAATGAGCCAACACAACTCACAGAAAATTAGCTAGTCAGATACATCAAGCAGATCCTTCTCCATTTGCAAGCTAGTCAATTAATTCAAAGCATTATTAGCCTAGTCAAGAGTTACAGCTAGAAATAGTGATTGTTTCCAAGTTAATATAATGAGTGTCAACCAGGTTGATTTCACAAATAATTGCCCAATGGAAGAGTCATTAAGCATTAATAATAAGTATCTGATTGGATCAAGAAGAAGGCAAGTTGACTTGAACCAGTCTCCTTATAAATGTTAAGGGGCTCAACATGAAAAAACTATATATGGTTTATGTGTCTAAGTTTCCCACATTTGTCATTAACTGCTCTATCTTTATGCGTTGGTGCTATATCTGAATAAATTAAACAAATTATGTAAAAATGACCATCTTAGATTATAAAAATTTATATGTCTCTTCCCCAGTAAGTTTAAGCTCTCTGAAGTTACGACATGCTTCTTTTTATTTCTGTATGCCTCAGGAGCATGCCCAACACAGTGCCTGGCACAGTTGCTAAAAGAGACATGATTCAAGTGGAACTGAATTTGGATGTCTCTTATTTATATAATCATTTTAAAATGCATAAAATTCTTACAGGTATTCCAAATAGTCTAACCAATCTAATACATTAATATTACATTTACTTTTCTTTTAGGAGCTTAAGACATAATTTATGTACCATAAATCTCACCACTTTAAAGCATACAACTCAATGGCTTTTAGTATATTTAGAGTTGGACAGCCATCACCTCAATTTCAGAACTTTTTCATCACTCTCAAAAGAAGTACTGTAACTATTAGCAGTTGTTCCCCATTCTCGCTACCTACAGCCTCTGGAAACCACTAATGTCCTTCTTGTCTCTATAAATTTGTCTATTCTGAACGTTACATATAAATTAGATGACAGAATTTGTGGCTGTGTTTATCTGACTTCTTTAACTGAGCAGAATGTTTTGCTCAGCCATGTTGTAGCATGTATCAGCCCTCTAGTTGTTTTTGTGCCTGAATAATATTCCATTGTACGAATATACCCATTTTGTTTATTCATTCATCTGTTGATGGACATTTGTGCTGTTTTCAGGTTTGGGCCACTATGAATAATGCTTCTATAAACATTGTTTTGCAAGTCTGTGTAAATATAAGTTTTCATTTCTCTTGGGCATATACCTAGGAGTGAAATTTCTGGGTCAAATGGTAACTCTATGTTTTGATTGAATAAATTCTGATAATCTGTCCCTAAATTAACTAATTCCATCCTCTGTGATCTCTGCTCTACTAATGAGCCCATCAATTGAGTTTTTAATTTTGGTTATTATATTTTTCACTTCTATTATTCCAGTTTGATTCTTTTCAATAAATTTTATTTCTTCATTGAGATTTTCTGCTTTTCCCTCTGTTTTAAAAGAATTTATAATTGCTGATTTACACATTTCTATGATGGTTGGCTTAAATTCCTTGTCAGAGTGAAATAAGTCAGACATAGAAAAACAAATACTGTATGATCCCACTTTTATATGTAACCTAAAAAAGTTGAACTCATAGAACAAGAGAGTAGAGCATGGTTGCAGGGGCTGGGGATTGGGGGTGAATGGAGAGATGTTGGTAAAAGGATACAAACTTACAGTTGTAAGATGAATAAGTTCTGGAGATTTAATGTATAACACAGTAACTATAGCTAATAATACTGTAGTTTGTACTTGAAATTTGCTAAAAGAATAGATCTTAAGTGTTCTCGTGCACAAAAAATAAATAACTATAAAATCTTTGTCAGAAAATGCCAAGATCTGATTCATGTTGGTGTTATCAGTTGGTTGTCCTTTCCCCATGCCACCCAAACATGCTGTGATTTTTCTGGTTCTTCAGGTATTGAGTGGTTTTCTGTTTTATCCTGGACATTTTTACATATTCTGTTGTGAGATTCTGGGTCCTCCTTTTTTTTAACAAACAGTCCTTTGTCCAAGTTTATTGTGAGGGCTGTTAGCTGTGCATGTTTTACTTCTCACTGGATCCCACCAACCATCCTGGCAAAAGAGGGGAAGCAACACACACTCTCTCACTGCAGACAAGTGAGGTGTGGTTTAGCTCCCTCCTTGGCCCTGTTGATACTCTCCTGGTGAAAATGGGGTGCCAACCCACACTGCCTCATAACCTATAAATGCAGGTGAAAGCTCAGCTTCCTGCTGGCCCTTCCCTGACACTAGTAAGGGAAGAAAGTGACTTAACACCTCTGTTGCGACAGGGTGGGGACAGGAGCTTGGCTGCTGAATTGCTCTCACACCAGAAAAGTAGATGGCAGAAAGCCAAATGCTAACTCGCCCCACCTCTTAACACTTCAACACTTTGTGGAGCCTCACTGACACTGAGTGGGGGTGAAGATGCAGCTTGCAGCTTGATCCCAATGACACTACTCTAGTTGAGGAAACAGAGCTCCACCCACTACAGCCAAGCAGCAAATGGAAGATCAGGTCCCTGCTTAGCTTCACTATCTCTGCAGGGGAATCAGAGTACCTGCTCCTTGCCTGGCAGATCAGCGGCCTTGAACAACCTGCTAGCACCATTCAGTAAGGGAATTAGAGTACTGTCACCTTACACCAGGCAGGAAATGGAAGATAAGCTCCCCACTCAGGTTAGGTCCCTGCACAGCACCTGCTTCCACAGGGCAAGACAGTGGTATGGAATATCAAATCCCACTCAGCCCCACTGAAATCTTAGAGGTGAGAGATGTTTTCTCCATTGATGTTTGGTGGGAGTAGTGTAGTTATTGCCAAAATGTTTTGATTGTTGTTGTTGTTGTTGTTGTTGTTAAGCTACTCTTTTCCCAGTCCCTTGGCTATGGAAAATAATTTTTTTGAATTTTCTTTATCTTTGGTTATTGGACGTTCTCTATCAGAGGTTTCTAGAGAGCCCCATCCAGGATACATGAGGGGTAATAAGAAAACCCAAAGAATTCACCAGCATGCCATTCCTCAAGTCCCAAATTCCTTAACACCCTTTTCCTTCCACTTTTCAAGACTCTTTCTGTACTTGCTTTTTGTGTTACATCCAGGGATTTGGGGAAAATATGTATGATCTGAAATTCAAGTGATATGTCATCTTGCATTGTTTGAATTAATTTTTAATCTAGATAATATTTTAAGTCCTCTTAAAAATCAAACTTGACAATAAAAAGCCCATTTGTGTGGGTAAAACTTGATGCAAAGGGTCAGCATTTCTAACATTTTCCCTGGAAAATCCCCTAAGAATATAGAAACATTTCTTTTTTCCCTCCATATCTTCCAAACATTTTTAATGCTTGTAAGATCTGATGTAGTAGAATTTTTTTAAGTGTACACTCATCTAAAAACAGCTGTGATTCCACAAACTAGGAGAGAGAAAATAAAGAGAACAATTCAAGCCATCATACAGTCCATCAAAATAGTGAAATGAATAAATTTTTGATAGGAAAAAGAATGAGGAATCATGCAGCTGACTTCAAAATAGAAAAGAGACTTAAAATCTGTATTTCAAATGCTATAAAGATTTGCAAATTTAAAATGGTGCAAAAATATCAGTTAAAAAACAAAAACAAAAGAAAATCCCTACACGTTCCAGCTGGGAATTTCAAAATCATTCTCACAGAAAGTTAAAACATCTTGGAAATTGACAGAAATAATAAAGAATGAAACTAGTCATTGGATTCTCTGCTTGTCATAATTCCCTTTGTTAGCTTCAGGACCAAGAAAGTAGCAGACTTATTGGTCATGGTGCATTTCTTATACCAGGAACCCATCTGATGTCTCTTTTCTGTAGAAGAAAATACCCAATAATATTTAATTTCCAGAGAAAAAGTTGTAAGTTGTTTTCCCACCTTTCTCCTTGGTGTTTATTCTCGAAAAAGTATACCAAGAAATACAATGAATGAAAGAATGAATGAATTCTGACCCCAGAATTGTTTATGTGTCCATTCTTCTGTATCAATTTTGTTGGTTTGTAAATTGGTCTCTGTACACAGAGGGCAAAGAGAAACTGAGGAGAGCAACAGACCATTCCAGACTGGTAGGGATTTTAGCAAGGGAATTTAGCTATGAGGTTTGTCTTCAGTGCCACTAGATGAAGAGATCTCTCCACCTATCCAGCAGAATCTTAAAAGTTTACAGAGAGTCCTTAACTGGGTTCAGTTACATATGCCACACAGGTGGGCTCAAGAACACATCGCTCTCTCAGGGTTGTGTCCTTGAAAATGATTCCAGCTGTGGGCAGAAGGTACATCTCAAGGCCAAGGGAGGGGATGAAGAGCCTCTGATTGCCCATGTCTAGCTCTGAGATTAACCAGGGGTCATGTTCTCTCAATGACCTCCTCTAACAAATTTTCAGCCCAAGACAGTTCCAGAGGAAGTAGTTTCTCACGTAAGAATTTGTAGCTCTCTGGGGTTTTGCTATTTTGCAATTAATTCAATGTGATGTCTATAAAAATAGTGCTTCAGAAAAATATTAACTTTCAGCACAATTTCACATATATGTTTATATTATGTACATATAATCTCCTGCTTTTCTAAAATGTATAATGCATCACTATAAGCATGATGCAGTATAGATAGAGTTAGACCTAATTCCAAACTTTTCATCAATCTCATAGTATTAGTAGGGAACAATATAAAATATGGTGTTAAAGGAACACTCTTAATCTGATAGGAGTACAATCACTAACCTTTAATTATTATCATCCACTTCTTCATCCAAGATGTAAAAATTCTTCCATCTAGGTCTAGGGTAAGTGTATCATTTCCCAAAAATCTATCTCTGTGCACATGACCCAGGTTAGGAAAAAGGAAGCAGAGAGCAGAAACTGCAAAATATAACTGCTCTGCAAAAATACCGCTTCTCTTGCTGGGTGAAATTTCACCAACACCATTTATTAGAAACTTTCATAAGTCTTGATAAACAGTGGGATGAAACTTTTGAAATAAAAGTAAAAAAAAGTTTCTGCTGGCTTTAATAATTACTAAAATAAAAAGGGTGAGCAGCATTTACAGCTTGTTACAGGAAGGCTTTATGGAAACTGTGATTCTAAAAGGATACCTCTGACTCACAGAATCATTCCAGGCATATAGAGCAAAATGAGGAGGGAAGAAAAAAATCTACCCAGGAAAGGTATTAAGAAAAGAAATCTGTTTAGTCATAGGGAGAGGAGGGAGGGAAGTAACAGGGGCCCAGAGGAAGCAAGGGAAGAAACAGAAATGGGACCAAGGGATTAAGGGTTTGGGAGGTGAGGGCAGGTCTAGATTAGTTTGAAAGGCACTGAGACCAGGTTAAGTGATTTAGGAAAGGTCCCCTACTGAGTCACTGGCAGCTCTGCTTCCATCCCTCCTATTTTGGGTTTCCTCTTTAGTTCCTTGTCTCTACACAGAAATAGACATTCTATGTGATTTTCTCTCATTGCAAATCTTTTATACTTTAACTCAGAAAGCCGTGTTTAGAGGACTGTGTAGGTGGTTGTTTTTAATGTTGAATTTCTTCCCCTTCTTTGGGAAAACTGCTGGTATAGAAAGCTTCCTTGACTCAGTATTGAGACAAATAAAAGACAAATGTGTTATTCTACTGAGACTGTTGAAATGAAAGTTTGCTTTGAAGTAGGGTACTAGAATACATAAGAAGGAATGCTGTTCTTGTCATAAAAACTGTCAGCTGAGCTTTCTTTGCCATATCAGAGAAAATGACAATCTAACGGGGCCAAAGTCAGACTGAGGGAAGAGATTTTTTTTTCTTTAATCACTAAGTCAACCGATGACCAGAAAAGGACAATATTAGAGATAGAAAGGAAATTCAAAATCTGGAGACTGTAGCCAATAATCACAAATTAATGTAGATGGATTTCAAGAATTCAAATTGTTATGTCTATTGACAGGAATATTAAAAGTAATAGTGATTATTCCTAAGTATTTTTGAACAAATTATTGACTTAGTCCTATAATTCTGACATAATAAACTTGATTTAACAGAAATTTTTCTATCTTTAGAATGCAACAGCTTAAATCCATCCATCTGGAGTCTGATGTCTGAAACGGTTATTTCTAGAAGTCTCTGATGATACAAATCAAAACAATTTATAATACAAAAATTAAAAATGACAACAAATGTGTTTTTTGATTTTTCTCTCTGGAATTAATTTGCCTTTAATTTCATACCTTACTGACTTTGATTTTTAACACCACATCTATTTTTTTAATGTGAATGAGCCTAATGCACAATGTTCAAAGAAAAGTATTAAATTTAAAATGAAGAGAAACCTGAAGAGATCTTTTCTTAGTCAATAAATATTTCTATAACTTTATTTCTCTTAATCATTAATGTTAAATCTAAGTGAAAATGTTTTTTTAAATTTTTTGAGTTTTACTAATTTAAACATTTCCCCAGTTTCACTGAGATATTATTGACATATGTGTGAGTTAAGGTTTACAACATGATGATCTAATGCACATATATTGCAAAACAATTATGACAATAAGGTGAGCTAACACCTCTAATCCCCTCACATAGTCACCTTTTTTTGTTATTGTTGTCATCATAACATTTAAGATTTATTCTCTTAACAATCTTAAATTCTATAATATAGTATTGTTAATTATAGTCACCATACTGTACATTAGATTCCAGGAACTTACTTATCTCATAGCTGAAAGTTTGTACCCTTTGGCCAACATCCCCCCCTTACCCCCAAATCCTCTAGCCCCTGGAAATCAGCATCTAATCTCTATTTCTGAGTTGGGTTTCCTAGATTTCACATATAAGTGAGAACAGATAGTATTTCTCTGTCTGAATTATTTCACTTAATGTAAGCCTTCAAGGTCCACCCATGTTGTTGCAAAAGGCAGGATTTCCTTCTCTTTTATGGCTAATATTTCATTGTGTATATAGTCCAAACTTTCTTTATCCATTTATCCACCAATGGGCATTTAGGTTGTGTTCATATCCTGGTGACTATAAATAATGTAGCAACAAACATGTGGGTAAAAATATCACTTCAAGATAATGATTCCGTTTCCTGTGGAAATATATTGAGATGTGGAATAGTGGATCATATGGTCGATTTTCAAATTTTGATTTTATTTATTTATTTGAAAGAGAGGGAGTGACAGAGAGCATGAGAGGGGAGGTCAGAGGGAGAAGCCGATTCCCTGCAGAGCTGGGACTCCATCCTGGGACTCCAGGATCATGGCCTGAGCTGAAGGCAGTGCCTTAACCAACTGATCCACCCAGGTGCCCTAATTTTCAATTTTTTGAGGAGCCTCTCTACTATTTTCCACAGGGGCTGCACCAATTTACGTTCCCACCAATACTGCACAAGGGCCCCCTTTTCTTTACATCCTTATCAGCACTTGTTGTCTCCTGACTTTTTGATAATAGCCATTCTAAGAGCTGTGAAGTAATAGCTCCTTGTGGCTTGATTTGCATTTCCCTAATGATTAATGACACAGAGCGTCTTTTCATGTACCTATTGGTCACTTGTATGTCTTTGTTGGAAAAATGTCTATTCAAGCCCTCTGCTGATTTATTTAATTGGATTGTTTGTTTTTGTTTTTGTTTTATTTTACTACTGAGTCATATGAGCTCTATTGTTGCTTTTCCTGCTGTACTTTTGGAGTAAAATCCAAAAAATCATTGATGAAACCAATGTCAAAGAGCTTTCTTCTAGTATTTTACAGTTGCTGGTCTTACATTCAAGCTTTTAATCCACTTGAGGTAATTTTAGTGACACTGTAAGACAGGGCTCAAAGTTCACTCTTTTGCATGGGGATACCCAGTTTTCCCTCCTTTCCCCATTTACTATTCCTGGCTCCCTTGTTGACTGATATATGAGTTTAATTCTGACCCCTTAATTCAGTTCTATCCTATACATCTGTCTTTATGGCTGTACCATACTGTTTTGATTATTATAGCTTTGTAATATAGTTTGAAATCAGGATATGTAATGCCTTCAGCTTGTTCTTCTTCAGGATTGCTTCGGCTATCTGGGGTCTTTTATGACTCCATGCAAATTTAAGGACTTTTTTTCTGTTTCAGTGAAAAATGCCACTGGAATTTTGATAGAGATTTCACTGAACACATAGATGGCCTTTGGTAGTATGGACATTTTAATATTTTAAAATTCTTCTAATCTATAAACGTCCAATCCATGAATTTGAGATATACTCCCACTCATTTGTGTTTTCTTCAGTTGATTTTCATCAGTGTCTAGTAATAATCAGTGTACAGAACTTTTACCTCCTAGGTTAAGTGTATTCCTAAGTATCTTATTGTTTCTGATGCTATTATAAATGGGATTGTTGTATTTCTTTTTCAGATAGGTTATTGTTAACATATAAACCACAACTGGCTTTCATATGTTGTGTTTTGTATCTTGTAACTCCATTGAATTTGTTAATTAGTTCTAACGGTTTTTTAATGAAGTCTTTAGGATTTTCTATATATAAAATTGTATCATCTGCAAACAAAGAAAATTTTATTTCTTCCTTGCTTATGTTATCTTGCCTAATTGCTCTGGCTAGGACTTCAAATACTGTAAGGATAGGAATGATGGGTGGCCACTTTTGTCCTGTTCCTGATATTAAGAAGACAGCTTTCAACCTTTCACTGTGAAATATGATGTTAGCTCTGGGTTTTGCATATATGATGTCAAAGTATGTCCTTTCTATACCCAATTAGTTGAGTTTTTTTATCATGAAAAGATGTCGAATTTTGTCAATTTTTTCTGCATCTACTGAGATGACCATGTGATTTTTATCCTCCATTCTTTTAATGCAATGTATTATTGATTTGCATATACTAAATCATCTTTGCATCCCAAGGATAACTTCCACTTGATAATGGTATATGATCCTTTTAATATGTTCTTGAATTCAGTAGGTTTTTTTTAAGATTTATTTTTAAGTAATCTCTACACCCAAGGTACAGCTCAAACTCACAACCCCAAGATCAAGAGTCACATGCTCTACTGACTGAGCCAGCCAGCTACCTGAAGTTGATGGTATTTTTGTTGAAAAATTTTCATCTATATTAATTAGGGATATTGGCCTTTAGTTTTCTTTTCTGTCTTTAGGTGGCTTTGGTATTAGGGGAACACAGCCTCATAAAATGAGGTTGGGAATATTCATTCTTCTTCAAATTTTTGGTATAGATTGAGAAGGATTGGTGTTGATTATTCTTTAAATGTTTGGTAGAATTCTCCGATGAAACCATCTGGTCCTGGAGGTTTTTGATTACTAATTTGATCTCATTACTTGTTATGTGAATCTATCTTTTCTACCCTTCTCAATGCAACTTTTCTTATTTCTGTGCTATACGCAGGTGCTATAATCCCTCACCTGGAATTACTTGATCTTATGAAAGTATTTTTTGTGTGTGGGTAGTTGTTCCAATTGATGTTTCTTGATAGAGGGACAAGCACTAGGAATTCACATGCTGCCATTTTGCTGACATTGCTTCCTGCCCCCAAAAAACTTTTATTATTAATAGGTTATTAGACGAAAGCTCATTGACTAAATATCTAGTTTTTAAATTTTGGAAGGAAAAGCATTCAAGTATTTGGTTGCCAAGCCAACTCACCACACTTTTCTTTCATGCCAGAGATGTTAAAGTAGGGAAAATAATAAAAGAACTGCTTCTGGTTGTCCCTTTTGCACATATATGCAGAAGCAAAGTGTGTGCTTAACAGATTTTTTTCAATCAACATTGTAGACCATAACATAGGACATACTAATCACCAGATACTCACATTAAAAAGTACCCAATGAGGGGCGCGTGGGTGGCTCAGTTGGTTAAGCGACTGCCTTCAGCTCAGGTCATGATTCCGGAGACCTGGGATCAAGTCCCACATTGGGCTCCCTGCCCAGCGGGAAGCCTGCTTCTCCTTCTCTCACTCCCCCTGCTTGTGTTCCCTCTCTGGCTGTGTTTCTCTCTGTCAAATAAATAAAATCTTTAAAAAAAAAAAAGTACCGAATGAAGATATCCCATATGATTCCCACAGACATGAATCACAGAAGACTTGGATTCCTGGAGGCTGTATAGACCCTCCATTAGGACACTCTTCGGTTGCTCCAAAGAGATTTCTATCATCCGTTATAGGTCATGGCCTCAGTTTATTCCCTCCTCCCTATCTACTTATATTTCAGCAGGGCCCATATATTTTCTGAGAGAAAAAAAATTCAAACATGTGTTCTATGATACTGTTGTTGGTTGGTTATGTTCTACAATCCATAGCATCCAGATACTTCATGGATTAATGAAGCCTGAAGGCAGGAGTCAAAATGTCTTGGTTCTAGGTGGTGCCTCTGTGGCTTAGTCATTAAGCATCTGCCTTTGGTTCAGGTCATGATCCCAGAGTCCTGGGATCGAGCCCCACATCAGGCTTCCTGCTCAGTGGGAAGCTTGTTTCTCCCTCTCTCACTTCCCCTGCTTGTGTTCCCTCCCTCATGTGTTTCTTTCTGTCAAATAAATAAATAAATAAATCTTTTTTAAAATGTCTTGGTTCTACTCCTGACCCCAGCGTTAATTTAGTCCATATCTCTGGCATATTAGTTATGTTCTATTTCCTTATCTAGTATCAAGCATGTTCATGTCTCTATAATGAATCAGAAAACAAGGTGGAGAAAGAAATATTTAGTATCTTGCATACTTAGAATTTCTAAGTGGAAAACTAATAGGTAATATTATCATTCTTACTATTTTCATTAATGATATATAAACACCTCCTCTAGAGAGTAGCATGATATTGCCATACCCTGAGGAGAGCTATATAATTTTCTGGGCCCAATGCAAAATGAAGATATGGACCTCTTTTCAAAATTACTGAGGATTCACAGACATCCAAGTCCAGAAAGTACAGAAAGCCCCAAACAAGATGAACCCAAGGAGGTCCACAGCCAGGTGTATAAAAATTAAAATAGCAAAAATTAGATAAAGAGAGAATCTTAGAAGCAGCAAAGGAAAAGCAAACACATACAAAGGAAATCTCATTAAGGCTATCAGCTGATTTTTCAGCAGAAACATTGTAGGCCAGAAGACAGTGACCTGACATATTCAAAGTGCTGAAAGGAAAAAACCTACAACCAAGAATACTTTACCTGAGAAGGCTATCACACAAGAATTGAAGGAGAAATAGTTCCTCAGATAAGCAAAAATTAAAGAAAGGAGTTTATTACCACTAAACCAGCCTTATAAGAAATGTTAAAGGAAATTATTTAAGTGGAAAATGAAGGTCATAACTGGAAGCAAGAAAATAGTAAAAGGAAAAACATTCAGTGGTAAAAGCAAACATATAGTAAAGGCAGCACATTAATCACATAAATCCAGTAGGGGAGTTAAACACAAAAGTAGTAAAGTCATATATATATAAAAATTCATCCAGAGATACACAAAATAAAGAGATGTAAAATGTGACCTCATATTCATAAAATGGAGGGGGTCACAAAATTGCAGTGCTTTTAGAATGTGTTTGAACTTAAGTGACCATCAACATAATATAGACCGCCATACACATGGGATGCCATACATGAACCCCATGGTAACCACAAACCCAAAACCTATATTAGATACAAAAAAATTAAGAGAAAGGAACATAAGCATAATACTAAATAAAGCCATCAAACCACAAGAGAAGAAAGCAAGAGAAGAATAATGGAACAGAGGAGAACTATAAAAACAACCAGAAAACAGCAAAATGTTAATAAGGAGATACCTATCAGTAACTTAAATTTAAATGGACTAAAGGTTCCAATCAAAACAAAACTCTAAAAACCAGAAGTAATAAATGAACTCAGTTAAGTTGCAGTATACAAATATACAGCAATGCGTTGCATTTCTATATGCTAATTACAACTCAGCAGAAAGAGAAATTAAGAGAACAATCTCATATACAATTGTACCAAAAAGAATAAAACACCTAGAATAAACTAAAACAGGGAGAAGAAAGACCTACACTCTGAGAATTATAAGACACTGATGAAAGAAATTAAAGGTGGCACACACAAAAAAGATGTCACAATCAAATGCTCATGGAATGTAAGAATTGATATTGTTAAGATGTCCATACTGCCCAAAGCAATCTGTAGATTCAATGCAATCCCTATCAAAGTAAAAAAATGAGCATAGAATCTGAATAGATGTTTTTCTAAAGAAAACATACAGATGGCTAATAGGCACATGAAAAGATGCTCACTAATCACCAGCAAAATAAAATCAAAACCATGAGCTATTACCTCAAACCAGTCACAGTAACAAGGCAAGAAATAGCAAGTGTTGACAAAGATGTGTAGAAAAGGGAACACTGGTGCTTACATGCCCATTGTTGGGGGGAATGTAAATTGTTAAAACCACTGTGGAAAACCATACAGAAGTTCCTCAAAAAATTAAAAATAGAAATACCATAGGATCTACTAATCCCATTACTGGGTATTTACCCAAAGAAAACAAAAACAGTAATTCAAAAAGATATATTCACCCCTACATTTATTGCAGCATTATTTGCAAGAGCTAAATATGGAAGCAACCAAAGTGTCCATTGATAAATGAATCGATAAAGATGAGGTGGTATATTCATACGATGGACTATTACTCAGCCATAAAAAGGATGAGATCTTGCCATGTGCAATGACATGAAAGAATCCAAAGGGTATAATGCTAAGTAAAATACCATATGATTTCACTTATATGTGGAATCTAAAAAACAAAACAAATGAACAACAAAACAGACTCATAAATATGGAGAACAAATTGGAGGTTGGGTGGGTGGGGGTGAGGCCATAGGTGAAACAGGTGAAGGGGGCTAAGAGGTACAAACTTTCCATTATAAAGTAAATAACTCATGGAAATAAAAGGTACAACATAAGGAATATAGTTGATAATATTGTAATAACATCGTATTGTGGCTTATGGTGACTACACTAATTGTGGAAACAACCCAAATGTTCTTCAACAATAGAATGATAAATTGTGGTGTGATTGTAATATTAATTATTACTTAGCAACAAAAGTAAATAAAATAAAGTCATATGCAACAACAAAAATTAATAAAAATTCTAAAGACAATGACAGCAGAACATTGCACAAGCGTAGGACCTTTCTGAGCACAGGGCCTTGAGCAACTGCACAGGTTGCACACTTGTGGAGCACACCCAGACTATAGCATAGGTCCTGGCAGGAAAAAATTGAAATAAAAATTCTAAAGGTTTGTAAACTTGAGTGTGAGCCTGATTTATACCTCAAATGAGGGGCAAAAGTAAATAATGTAATACGCAGAACTATTTTCCTCTTTATTCTCGTATAACTCTAGTAGAATGAGCCTTTCTGCCCTCATCATCAGTTCTATCACAAACCAGAAAACAAAGAAATTCATTGAAGAAAAGAGAGATGAAGCACAAAGATACTATTTATTATGTAATTTCAATATTTAAGTAGTTTTATGTCACTTTACAAGTATATGAACTACAAAAGAAGGCAACATCCTAAGGAATACTATGTTGGTTTGTTTCTGTTTGCTTTGCTCCCTCCCAGACTAGGTAAATTCTACATCACTGTCTTTCCTATTATGTTCCCAAGAAGGTTGATTCCCATGGACTACATCACTGGGCCCCTTTATTGACTAGCTTCCCATTGGCAGAATATTGGAGTTTGGGAGGGGAGGAAAATCTAGGTACTTCTTCCCTACTCGATTCAGCTCGGTGCTGAATCTCTGGCAACAGCTGCAGTCCTCCCATCAGACAGCCTTTCCTCCTTGATTAAAGTGTTCAGAGGCCTCCCATTAGCTACTTGAGGGAGCAAAGCGATAATAATGAATTTCTGATGCTGCTACTCTTCGGATGTCTCAATATTTCCTTTTAGTTTTGATCCCCCCAAATCTGCCCATTTCTCTGTAAATTGCTCTTCTATGGAAGTATCTTAAACTTTTGAAGTGAAATCTGTTTCTTCTGCAAATCTTGACTGATACATGTGACTAAACTTAATATCCTACTTACTTTAATGCTCTCACTCTTTTCTAGGGAAAGTGCCTGTAGTTATCATCAGAAAGAAATCTGTGACCCCAAAAATGGTTTAAAAATCAGTGCTATGAAAGTACATTATCTGCTGAACATATCTCATTACTTGAGTCAATTCTATTATTTCCACATTGTGAATTTCTATCCAGACTCCAATATAAGCCTATAATATTTTTGAAGAAATAAACCTTCATATAACTCTATTGTATTTCCCTAGCTCTCCTAAATCTACCAGCAAGCACACTATTAGAAAAAAAAATAGGGGCGCCTGGGTGGCTCAGTTGGTTGGGCGACTGCCTTCGGCTCAGGTCATGATCCCGGAGACTCAGGATTGAGTCCCACATCAGGCTCCCTGCTCAGCGGGAGGCCTGCTTCTCCCTCTCTCAATCCCCCTGCTTGTGTTCCCTCTCTGGCTGTGTTTCTCTCTGTCAAATAAATAAAATCTTTAAAAAAAAATAGCGGATATCCAACAACCAATTGCTTGTGCAGGTATGGAATCTTCAAGAAAAAAACAAAGCAGATTCCCATGAATCAGAACTTTTCTAAGAAATTCACATTTCATTTGCAAATCCTTCATAAAGTAGGTTACATTTGACAAAGAGTGGGTCTACTTATTACCTTAGCTATACAACCGGTACTGTAAGACAATGCAAGCCTGTCAAACTGAGATAATCCTCATGGGTGGATTATATAGCAAGATCTATGGATCACAGTATATATAACATAAACAAGACATAGGGATGGAAGAAATCAGAGAGTATAAATATCTTGAAGGAAAATAACAAGACAGAAAGGAAAAATGGCAGACATCAACTTTTAAAAAGTAGAAATAATCTTGATAAAAACTAAACATTAAAACAATACAACATAAAAATATAAATAAATTAAAATACACACTATGATTTTCAATCAGAAAATTGTATTTTGTTTGCCATGTAAGTTCTTTCTGTATTCATCCATAGAGGCAATGTACCTGAATTAAGCTAACAGGATTTATGGGGGTACTTTTACAATTCCTTTATTTACTTACCAAATATATAATGAATATTTACTTTAGGCCAGGTATGTACTACTCTCTAGCAAAACCTATGAGGAGGGGGGCAAGATGGCGTAGGTAAAGTGGAGGGGTAAAGTGGAGAGGGAGTGCTCGGACTGATTTCAGAGGATCAACAGAAGAGGGAGAGAGCCATCAGAAGGAACCCATTGGGAAGTAATACCCCAATACAAAAGTGCCCTGTGCTTAGGGACCAGCATCAACTTGCAGTCTGGTTAAAAACACTCAAAAACAAAGGGTCTTAAGAGGCCACTGGAGGAATCTGACAGCCACTGGCAGGGACATAAAACTGGGGTCCTAGAACTGCAGTAGAGGGAACCGGAGGGAAATCCCTGAAACCATGACTTTGAGCCACTTGCACCACCGCTTAGGCAGGGTGCACTGCCACCTCCACTGGAGGCCACTCTTCTCACATCCTTCCATGAGAGGTGCAGGACCACCAGGTCCAAGAACACCCAGCATGGGTGAGAGCCCCAGAGAGCCCTCCCAACTATGGCAGGCTCACACAAACTGGTATCACTCATGGTTTCTGTAGCACGGGGGTGAAGGGACAAGCAGGGGCCTCGGGTGCCATTGTGGCTGGTGACTGGGGGTGCACACTAGCTGTGAGATGTGGTGGGGTGCAGGGGAGAGTGCAGAAGAAAAGTCCGTGTGCCCCCCACCATCCAGAGGGGAGCAGACTGAGGCTTCTCTCTAAGACAGAGATCTGGGTGAGGAGAGCTTACTTTGCCCAGGCTTTCGGAAAAGCCACAAAAAGCCACAAAAGGAAAGAGAGCAAAAGCCTGAAAAAACGGTTTCCATAGAGCCCAGCCCCTTGATAGGGGGCGGGGAGACTCAGCCTAGTTTCACTGAAAAAAAGAGCAGCAGGCCCCTCCCCCAGAGGCAAGCCAAAACAATGAGAGGACAGCCATCAAAGGGTCTCCAACAAACTGTAAAACTCCAACAATGGGAAAAAAAATCCAATATATTAAGCTCCCAGTACTACCTCAAAACCTGTATATTTTTTAGATATGCTTTTCATTTTATTTTTTTAACTTATTTGCATTTTGATTTCTACTTTTTTCATTTTAAATTCATTCTCAAGATTCTTGTACTTTTATTTCTTTAACCCACTTATTATTACAACTTGATATTTAATACAACATTCCATAATAACTTTTTAACTTGAACTTTTTCATACATTTACTTGTGTTTCTTTGTTTCTTTCTCTCTTTTTTTGAATATACATATAAAAATAAGCTTCAAAGTAATTCATCTTTCCTTTACTATAGCACTAGAAAACATAAGATACCTTGGGATAAACCTAACCAAAGAAGTTAAAGATCTATACTTGAGGAATTACAGAACACTCATAAAAGAAATTGAAGAAGACACAAAAATAGGGAAAAGCATTCTGTGCTCATAGATCAGAAGAATAAATATTGTTAAAATGTTTATAATGTCCAGAGCAATCTATATTTTCAATGCCATCCCGATAAAAATTCCACCAACATTTTTCAAAGTGCTACAACAAACAATCCTAAAATTTATACAGAATCAGAAAAGACCCTCAATTGATAAGGAAATGTTGAAAAAAGAAAAACAAAGCTGGAGGCATCACGTTACCTGATTTCAAGCTTTATTACAAAGATGTGATCACCAAGACAGCATGGTACTAGCACAAAAAAAGACACAGAGACCAATGGAACAGAGTAGAGAGTCCACATGTGGACCCACAACTCTATGGTCAAATAATCTTTGAAAAAGCAGGAAAAAATATCCAGTGGAAAAAAGACAGTCTCTTCAATAAATGGTGCTGGGAAAATTGGACAGCTATGTATAAAAGAATGAAACTTGACCATTCTCTTACACCACACACAAAGATAAACTTGAAATGGATGAAAGATCTCAACATGAGGCAGGAATCTATCAAAATCCTGGAGGAGACCATAGGCAGTACCTCTTTCACATCGGCCACAGCAACTTCTTTCAAGATGCATCTCCAAAGGCAAAGGAGACAAAAGCGAAAATGAACTTTTGGGACTTAATCAAAATAAGAAGCTTCTGCACAGCAAAGGAAATAGTCAACAAAACAAAGAGGCAACCCACAGAATGGGAGAGAATATTTTCAAATGACACTACAGACAAAGGGCTGATATCCAAGATCTATAAAGAATTCCTCAAACTCAACAACCAAAAAAAAAGATGATCACAGCAAAAAGTGGGCAGGAGACATGAAGAGGCACTTCTCCATAGAAGACATACAGATGGCTAAAAGACATATGAAAAAATGTTTGTCATCATTAGCTATCAGGGAAATTCAAATCAAAGCCACATTAGATACTACCTTACACAAGTCAGAACAGCCCAAATTAATAGGACAGGAAACAATAAGTGTTGGAGAGGCTGTGGATAAAGGGAACCCTCTTACACCGTTGGTGGGGATGCAAGTTGGTATAGCCACTTTGGAAAACAGTGTGGAGATTCCTTAAAAAATTAAAAATAGAACTACCCTATGACCCTGCAATTGCACTACAGGGCATTTACCCCAAAGATACAGATGTAGTGAAAAGAAGGGCCATATGTACCCCAATGTTCATAGCAGCAATGGCCACAATTGCCAAACTGTGGAAGGAGCAAAGGTGCCCTTCAATAGACAAATGGATAAAGAAGATATGGTCCATATATACAATGGAATATTACACCTCCATAGGAAAGGATGAATACCCAACTTTTATAGCAACATGGACGGGACTGGAGGAGATTATGCTGAATGAAATAAGCCAAGCGGAGAAAGTCAAGTATCATATGGTTTCGCTTACTTGTGGTGCATAAGAGGTAATATAGAAGACAGTAGGAGAAGGAAAGTATGTATTGCATGAAGCACTGGGTGTGAGGCACAAACAATGAATCTTGGAACACTTTAAAAAAGCCCATGAAATTTAAATATGATATCAGCAATTTAATTTGCGCAAAAAAGGATTAATTTTTGAGCAAATGGGATTAGAACAACTAATCTTTTGAGAAAAAAATTGCTCTACCCCTATGCAACACTTCAAAAAAAATTGAGATATGGCAAAATATTACAAGTAAAAACCATACAAAATACTAAGAATACATGGGTAGCTTTTATATTTCTATTATGCATATACATGTATAAACAATTATAAAATACTGGAATGGGGGAAAGTCTTTCCAATTAAGGTGCAAACCGTGGAAGCCTTAAGGGTACACACTGAAAGTTTACTAAATAAATATTTTCCAGATCTCCATGACACAAAAAGGCATCACAATAGATAACAGAGGGATCTTGGGAAGATGGTAGAGTAGGAGGACCCTGAGCTCACCATCCCACATTTTCAACTAGATATCACCTTTATTCAAGTCAATAAACCAGGGAGTGATCCCAAGAGTGGCAGAACAAACCCCACAACTAAATATAGAGAAGAAGCATCAACTGAAAGTTTTGAAAGGTAAAAGAGGCAGAGGGAGGCTTCCCACAGGATGGAGGGAGCTTCAGGTGTGGAAAGGACAGAGAAACAGGCCCTTGCACCAAGGAGCTCACATGGGAGAAACTAATTCCCATGAAGTTTGATTTTAAAAACCAGAGGGGCTGAATTCCATGAGTTTCTACAACCAGTCAGACTTGGAACCTGGAGCTTTAAGTCAGCTGATGCAGTCCTGGGCCATCTGGGAAGGCCAGGGATAGCTGGGTCACCATTAAAGACACAGCAGCCTGCATGGTGGGAAAGCAACATAAAAATGGCAGTTTACACAAGATGTGGAGCAAAGGAGACAGATCAGTTCATATTGATTTTGGAATGTATTGGGGATTTCTTTGAAAATGAGGAGCTGGCAGGCACCGTTTTTCTCTCCCATGCCAAGCATAAACACAGAGCCACCTGTGGGAGGTGGGACTGCACAAACACATGCTACATAACTCTTCAGCAATGTGCCACACCCATGAGTTCTCCTGAGGACTCACCCACTCCAAGATTGCTGGCTTTGACCCTGGGCTCAATTTTGTTAGAGCTGCACAGATGCCCCATGCAGCCATGGACTGTACAGTTGCCACAGTGCACCTTGTGTATACTCCACATTGTGCCCATCTGTGCACCCCCAGCCTCTAACATGCCTTGGGGCCATCCACACCTAGCCATCCTTATGGGCTGCACCCAGCCTTCAGCCCTCAGCCAGGCTGTTGCTGCATAGAGCCCACAGCCACTGAAGTACTGTAGGGGATCCAACATAGGAAAAGCAAGCCAGTGAAAATTTCCTAACAGTGACCCTATTGGCACTGACCTGCCTATGTCCCACTAACAATACAGAGAGCAAGCACAGCCTGCAATAGGCAGAGAGTCAGTACAGGCAACTGTACTGAAAGGAAAAGGGACTCAGACACAACAGCAGGATGTAAGCAACACACATAGGAAGCTCTCCTAAAGTGCCAGGCTCTGGTGACAGGGGACACTGGACTTCAGGGAACTCCAGGACCTTTTCATAAACCCACTCCTTTGAAGAGCAGAAGACACAGGCAAAGTGTTTAACACACAGAAACAGACATAGAGAGACAGTCAAAATGAGGAGACAGATAAATGTATCCCAAATGAAAGAATAGGACAAGGCCACAGCCAGAGAACTAAATGGAGCAGTTACAAGTAACATGGGTGATACAGAATTTAAAGCAATGATTATAAGGACAGTCACTTTGGACCTGAGAAAAGAGTAGAAGACATGAGTAAGACCCTTAACACAGAGGTAAGGAATAATATAGCAGAGATAAAGGGTTCAATAAACAAAATCAGAAACATGATTGCTGGAATGAACAGCAGGATGGAAGAAGCAGGAAAATGAATCAGTGACCTAGAAGACAGCTTAAAGCAATCAAATTGAACAAAAAAGAGACAAAAATTATGCAAAACAAGAATAGACTTGGGGAACTCAGTAACTCCATCAAACATAATAACATTTATTATAGGAGTTCTGGAAGAAGAGAGATATAAGGGAATAGAAATTTTCTTTCAAAAATAATAGCTGAAACCTTCCTTAATCTGGGGAAAGAACAGATATTCAGATCTAGGAGGCACAAAGAGCCCTCAACATAATCAACAAAAGTATACCCACATTAAAATTTATTGCAATTAAATTTGCAAAATATGGTGATACAGAAAAAAAAATCCAAAAACAACAAGACAAAAGAAGTCATTAACTTACAAGGGAAACCCCATAAGGTTAGCAGGAAATTTTTCAACAGAAACTTTACAAGCCAGAAGAGTGTGGCATGATATATTCAAAGTACTAAATGGGAAAAATCTGAAATCAAGAATATTCTACCCAGCAAGGCTATAATTCTGAATAGAAGGAGAGATAGAGTTTCTCAGACAAAAAAAAACTAAAGGAGTTCATGACCACTAAGCCAATTCTGCAAGAAATATTAAAAAGGAATCTTTGAATGGAGAGACCAAAATTAACAGTAGTTAAGGACAAACAAAAGTAGTAAAAATGCATATTTCTGCAAAAAAAGTCCATAAAGGAACACTCAAAAAAAGGATATAAGATATAATAACATGTACCTAAAATGTGGTGAGGAAAGAGTGGGTTTAATCTTAAAAAACCATCAACTTAAGATAGACTGCTATATGCAGAAGAAGTTATATACAAATCTAATGGTAACCATGTATAAAGGGGCACCTGGGTGGCTCAGTCATTAAGTGTCTGCCTTCAGCTCAGGTCATGATCCTGGAGTCCCAGGATCAAGGCCCACACTGAGTTCCCTGCTCGGCGGGAAACCTGGTTCTCCCTCTCTCACTCCTCTTGCTTGTGTTCCCTCTCTCTGTCTTTCTCTCTGTCAAATAAATTTAAAAATATTAAAAATATATATATATATATATACAAAGCAACTAATAGATATGCAAAGAATAAAGAGAAAGAAATCCAAATATATAACTAAAGAATTTAAATAAACATAAAATATAAAGTACTAGAGAAAATCTTCAGAAACAGCTACAAAACAAGCAATAAAATGACAATAGATACATATCTGTCATTAATTACTTTGAATGTAAATGTTCTAAGCATTCTGATTAAAGACATAGGGTAACAGAAAGGATTTTAAAAAAAAGCAAGACCCATCTATATGATGCCTATAAGAGACTCATTTTAATCCTGAAGACACCTGCAGATTGATAGTAAGGGGGATGGAGAACTACTTCTCATACACATGGATATCAAAAGAAAGCTGGAGTAGCACTACTTATTTCAAACAAAATAGACTTTTAAAAGAAAAATTAGAGTCAAAGAAGGATGCTATATAATAATAAAAGGGACAATCCCACAAAAAGAATATAATTGTAAATATTTATGCACCCAACATAGGAGCACCCAAACACATTAAAAAATTAATAATAAACATAAAGAAATTAATCTATAATAATACAATAATAGTAGGGGACTTTAATACCCACTTACATCAATGGGCAGATCACCTAAACAGAAAATCAACAAGGAAACAATGGCTTTGAATGACACAGTGGGCCAGATGAAGTTAACAGATACATTCATAATATACCATCCTCAAACAGCAGAATACACATCCTTTACAAGTACACATAGAACATTTTCTACCATAGATCACATACTAGCCCACAAAACAAACCTCAACAAAGTCAAGATCGAAATCATACCATGCATATTTTCTTACTGCAGAGCTATGAAACTAGATGCCAACCACATGAAAAAATCTGAAAATAGCACAAACACATGGAGGTTAAACAACATGCTACTAAACAATGAATGGATGAACAAGAAAATAAAAGACAAATTTTAAAGTACATGGAAACAAGTGAAAATAAAACACAATGGTACAAAATTTCTGGAATGTAGCAAAAGCAGTTCTAAGAGGGAAGTATATAGCAATACAGGCCTATCTCAAGAAAAAAGAAAGAACTCAAATAAACAACCTACTCTTGCACCTAAAAGAGCTAGAAGAACAACAACAAACAAAATTCAAAACCAGCAAAAGGAAGGAAATAATAAATGATATGTTAAAAAACAAAACAAATGATATAGATACTAAAACAACAACAACAACAACAACAACAACAACAACAACAACAACAACAACAACAAAACAGTACAACAGATCAATGAAACCAGGAGCTGGTTCTTTGAAAAATTCAATAAAATTGATGAACATCTACTTGGGCTTACCAAGGAAAAATGAGAAAGTATTCAAATAAATAAAATCACAAATGAGGAGAGTTAACAACCAACACCAGAAAAATGCAGAGAATATTATGAAAACCTATGTGCCAACAAATTGGACAACCTAAGAGAAATGGGTAAGTTTCTAGAAACATATAAACTACCAAAACTGAAACAGTAAGTAACAAAAGTTGAACAGACTGATAAACAGCAAAGAAATTAAGTCAGCAATCAAATAAAAAAATCCTGAGGAGGGGCAAGATGGCGGAGAAGTAGGAGACCCTGTTTCAAAAGGTCTCCTGAAGTGAGCTGAACTATCTACCAGGACAATCAGAACACCCATGAAACCAGCCTGAGATGTAAGACTACACACTTCTGGATCTCTGCGGGGGCAGAAGAGCATCAGCAGAGAGGTAAAGCAGAGCGGGAGCGCTCAGACTGATTTCAGAGGAGAAATAGGAAGAGGAGGGAGCCAGCAGAAGCCACCCATTGGAAAGTAATACCCCAATACGAAAGTGCCCTGCGCTTAGGGACCTGCATCAACTTGCAGTCTGGTTGAAAGCACTCAAAAGCAAAGGGTCTTCACCACTGGCAGGGATATAAAACTATGGCACCAGGTCAGGGATAGAAAATGCTCCCTGGCGCTTGTGCGGGAGCGAACCTAGTGGCACGGAGTGTCTTTAAAGCTGCCACTTTTTTTCCCCCGCCGCTATTTTTCCTACCATGTTTTTCTCCACCGCTTGAGCCAGGCGCGCGCAACCCACAAAGGAGGTGACTCTGCAGCCATGCGTGCAACCTGCGGGGCCACGAGACCTCAGTCCTTCCTGCAAGGGAGAGCATTAGAGAGACTCTCTGGGCAGAGATAAGGTCGCATGATCCGAAATCTGTCCTGGTTTCCCTGGCGTGGGAGCAAAACGACAAGTGGGGTCTTGGGCCCCATTCTGACCAGCGGCTGCAGGTGCACCCAGTTGTGAGAAATGGCAAGACAAATGGGAGAATATGGAGAGAGTCTGTGTACCCTGCACCTTCCAGAGGGTTGCTAACTGAGGCCTCTCTCTGAGACTGATGTCTGGGCACAGACATCTTGCTCTGGCCTGACTTTCTCAAAAGCTGCAAAAAGCTGCAAAAGAACATAGCCTCCGGAGAACAAAAGCCTGACAACCTGGTTGCCATGGATCCCATCCCCTAGGAAGGGGGCGGAGAGACACAGCCCAGGTAGAAGGGACTGAAAAATAGTGCGGCAGGCCCCGTCCCCAGAAGGCAAGCCAGAAGAAGAGGACAAAACCAAAACTGTAAAACCCCAACATCGGGACAAAGGCAATATATTAAGCTACTGGTATTACCCCAAAAGCTGTATGCTTTACAGATACAGCTTTTCACTTTATTTTCTTTTTAACTTTTTTCTATTATTATTTTTAAAGTTTTCACTTTATTTTAAAATTCATTCTCATAGTTTTTGTTCTTTTACTTTTTAGCCCACATACTATTACAATGTGATACTTAAACAACACTCCATAACTTCTTACCTTTAAATTTTCTTTAAACACATACCTGTGTTTTCTATTGTTGTTGTTGTTGTTGCTTCATTTGTTTGTTTGTTTTTCTGTTTTTTTCTCTCTTCCTTATTCTTTTTTCTTTTAAATATACATAAGTTATAAGCTTCAAGGCAATCCTTCATTCCTATTCAATACTACCCTTATATACAAACCAGTTTTAGTCTCCCTATATCTTTAGATAGTGCACTCCTCTAACAATAATAACAAGACACACCCAGGAGGATCTGAAATATTTTCCTTGCCCACAACAAGGGTTCGCACTCACTTTCCCATCCTATACTTCTGTCAGTGTTTCTGTGTAATTGCTTTTGCCTTTGTAATGTATAAAGGCAACTGATCTTGAGGGTCATTTGGGTTGGGTTTAGCATTTGATCTCTATAAATTTCTTTTACTTTTGATGGTCTTTTTCTTTACTCTGTTGTCTTTTTGTACCATATAAATCCTACCATTGGGGCCCAATCTAGCCGGGTATTGTTCTTGCTTCTTTTCTCTTCTCCTCTTTCTTTTTTCTTTCTTCTTCCTTTTTGGTGGTGACTTCTGATTGCTCTGAAATCTTCCAACGAGCAAATCACCTGCCTAGTGGCTGATATATTCAGCTATACATCCCCTCAACCATCCCTTGCCAAAATGACTCAGAGGAGGAACAACCAAAAGAAGAAAAACCCAGAGACTGCAACCCCTGTCACAGACTTACTGGAAATAAACATAAACAATATGACAGAAATGGAATTAAGGGTAGCAATCATCCAAGCAATGGCTAAGCTGGAAAAGACCATTAGTGGTAAAATAGAATCTCTCAGGGTGGAAGTGAAAGCTGACCTGGCAGAGGTTAAAAATGCTATCATTAAGATCCAATATAATATAAACACTCTAATAGCTAGGGTAAATGAAGCAGAAGATTTCATTAGTGATCTAGAAGACAGATTGATTGAGAAGGAGGAGCAGAAGAAGTCTTGGAACAAACACCTAAAATCCCATGAAAATAGAATTAGGGAAATAAATGATGCCATGAAACGCTCCAATATCAGAATTATTGGAATCCCCGAAGGAGCTGAGAGAGAGAGAAGCCTAGAAGGTATAGTTGAACAAATCCTGGATGAAAATTTCCCTAATCTGGGTACTGAAACAAGCGCCCATGTCCTAGAGGTGGAGAGGACATCCCCCAAGATCAATGAGGCCAGAAAAACATACAGGCACATAATTGTGAAATTCATAAATCATAAATTCAAAGAATATGTCTTAAGGGCAGCTAAGGGGAAGTGATCCCTTATGTATAGAGGGAGGACCATAAGAATAATGTCAGACCTATCAATAGAAACCTGGCAAGCCAGAAAGGGCTGGCAAGACATAGTCAGGAAATTACATGAAAAAAATATGCAACCAAGGATAATGTACCAAGCAAAGTTGACTTTCAAAATCGAAGGAGAGATAAAGAGCTTCCAGGACTGCCAAGGTCTAAAAGATTATGTGACCACCAAGCCAGCACTACAAGAAATATTGGGGGGGGGGCTATAAAAGAGGAATGAACCCAAGAGGGACACAGAACAAAAATTTCCAGAGGAAATCTATACAAACATGAAATTCACCGGCAACATGATGTCAATAAAAATGTATCTATCAATAATCACTCCCAATGTGAATGGCCTAAATGCTCCAATAAAAAGGCACAGGGTTGCAGACTGGATAAAATTACCAGTCCCATCCATATACTGTTTACAAGAGACACATTTTGAATCTAAAGACACTTCCAGATTGAAAATGAGGGGATGGAGGACCATCTTTCATTTCAATGGACTTCAAAAGAAAGGCGGGGTAGCGATTCTCATATCAGACAAATTATATTTTAAGCTAAAGATTATAGTCAGAGACTCAGAAGGACACTACATCATTCTCAAAGGGTCTATACAACAAGAAGCTTTAACAATTGTAAATATTTATGCCCCCAACAAGGGAGCAGCCAACTACAAAAGCCAACGATTAAGCAAAATAAAGAGTCATGCTGATATTAATACATTAATTGTAGGAGATCTTAACACACCACTCACAGCAATGGACAGATCATCTAAACAAAAAATCAACAATGAAACAAGATCTCTGAATGACCATTGGACCAGCTGGATCTCATAGATATATTCAGAACATTCCACCCTAAAACAGCAGAATACTCATTCTTCTTGAGTGCACATGGAACTTTCTCCAGAATAGACCACATACTAGGTCAAAAATCAGGGCTCAACCAATACCAGAAGATTGAGATTATTCCCTGCATATTCTCTGACCACAATGCCTTGAAACTGGAACTCAACCACAACAAAAAGTTCAGAAAAAAATCAAACACTCGGAAGCTAAAGACTATCCTGCTCAAGATTCTCTGGATCAACCAGGTAATCAAAGAAGAACTGACACACTTTGTGGAAACCAATGAGAATGAAGATACATTGATCCAAAACCTATGGGATACAGCAGAGTCGGTCCTAAGGGGGAAATACATAGCCATTTAAGCCTCACTCAAAAGAATTGAAAAATCTCAAATACACCAACTCTCATTACACCTTAAAAAACTGGAAAATCAACAACAAATTAAACCAACCCCAGACACAAGACAGGAAATAATTAAGATTAAAGCAGAGATCAATGAATTAGGAACTAGAGATACAGTAGAACACATCAACAAAACTAGAAGCTGGTTCTTTGAAAGACTTAATAAGATCGATAAACCATTGGACAAACTCATCCAAAAGAAAAGGGAGAAGACACAAATTAATAAAATTATGAATGAAAGGGGAGAGATCATGACTAACACCATGGAAATAGAAACAATCATCAGAAATTACTATCAACAGTTATATGTCAATAAGTTTAACAACCTAGAAGATATGGATGCATTCCTGAAAACCTATAAACTTGCAGGAGTGAAACAGGAAAATTGACAATCTGAATAGACCTTTATCTAGTAACAAGATTGAAGCAGTGATCAAAAACCTCTGAAAAGACTAGAGCCCAGGACCTGAAGGATTCCCTGGGGGTTTCCACCAAACATTCAAAGAAGAAATAACACCTATTCTCCTAAAGCTGTTTCGGAAAATAGAAACAGAAGGGAAACTTCCAGACTCTCTCTATGAAGTCAGCATTACTCTAATCCCCAAACTACACAAAGCCTCCATCAAAAAGGAAAATTTCAGACCAATATCTCTGATGAATATGGATGCCAAGATTCTTAATAAGATCCTTGCTAATAGGATCCAACAATACATTAAAAAGATTATCTACCACGACAAGGTGGGATTTATCCCAGTGATGCAAGGGAGGTTCAACATTCATAATCAATGTGATAGAACAAATTAATCAGAGAAGACAGAAGAAACACATGGTACTCTGAATTGATGCAGAAAAGGCATTTGACAAAATACAACATCCGTTCCTGATTAAAACTCTTCAAAGTATAGGGATAGAGGGAACATTCCTCAACCTCATAAAATGTATCTATGAAAAACCCACAGCGAATATCACTCTCAATGGGGAAAAACTGACAGCCTTCCCTCTGAGATCAGGAACAAGACAAGGATGCCCACTCACACCACTACTGTTCAACATAGTGTTAGAAGTCCTAGCAACAGCAATCAGAGAACAGAAAGAAATAAAGGGTATTCAAATTGGCAAAGAAGAAATCAAACCCTCTCTCTTTACAGATGTCATGATACTCTATGTGGAAAACCCGAAAGACTCTATCCCCAAACTACCAGAACTCATACTGCAATTCTGTAATGTGGCAGGATATAAAATCAATGCACAGAAATCAGTTGCATTCTTATACATTAACAATGACAATACAGAAAGTGAAATCAGAGAATTGATTCCGTTTACTCTAGCCCCAAAAACCATAAGATACCTATGAATAAACCTAACTAAAGTTAAGGATCTGTACTCAAGGAACTATAGAACACTCATGAAAGAAATTGAATAAGAGACAAAAAGATGGAAGAGCATTCTATGCTCATGGATTGGAAGAATAAATATTGTTAAAATGTCTACAATGCCCAGAGCAACCTATACTTTCAATGCCATCCCGATCAAAATTTCACCAACAATTTTCAATGCATTGGAACAAACAATCCTAAAATTTATATGGAACCAAAAAAGACCCCGAATTGCTAAGGGCTTGTTGAAGAAGAAAAACAAACCTGCGGGAATCATATTACCTAGTTTGAGGAGTTATTACAAAAATGTGATCACCAAGACAGCATGGTACTGGCACAAAAACAGAGAAAAAGACCAATGGAACAGAGTAGAGAGTCCAGATATGGACCCACAAATCTATGGTAAAATCATCTTTGACAAAGGAGGAAAAAATATCCAGTGATAAAAAGACAGTCTCCTCAACAAATGGTGCTGGGAATATTGGAAAGCTGTGTATAGAAGAATGAAACTTGACCATTCTCTTATACCACACACAAAGATAAACTTGAAATGGATGAAAGACCTCAACATTAGGCAGGAATCCAAAAAATCCTGGAAAAGAACATAGGCAGTAACCTCTTTGAAATCAGCCACAGCAACTTCTTTCAAGACACATCTCCAAAGGCAAAGGAGACAAAAGCGAAAATGAACTTCTGGGACTTCATAAAAAAAAAAAAAAGCTTCTGTACAGCAAAGGAAAAAATCAACAAAACAAAGAGGCAACCCATGGAATGGGAGAGGATATTTGCAAATGACACTATAGACAAAGGGCTGATATCCAAGATCTATAAAGAACTACTCAAACTCAAAATCCAAAAGAAGATGAACACATCAACAAATGGGCAGGAGACATGAAGGGGCACTTTTCCAAAGAAGACATACAAATAGCTAACAGACACATGAAAAAAATGTTCATCATCACTAGCTATCAGGTAAATTCAAATCAAAACCATACTGAAATACCACCTTACACCAGTCAGAATGGCCAAAATTAACAAGACAGAAAACAACAAGTGTTGGAGAGGCTGCAGAGAAAGGGGAACCCTCTTACACTGCTGGTGGAAATGCAAGTTGGTGTGGCCGCTTTGGAAGACAGTCTGGAGATTCCTTAACAAATTAAAAATAGAGCTACCCTATGACCCTGCTATTGCACTACTGGGTATTTACCACAAAGATACAGATGTAGTGAAAAGGAGCGCCATATGTACCCCAATGTTCATAGCAGCAATGGTCACGATCACCAAACTGTGGAAAGAGCCAAGGTGCCCTTCAACAGATGAATGGATAAAGAAGATATGGTGCATATATACAATGGAATATTACAACTCCATCAGAAATAATGAATACCCAACTTTTGTAGCAACATGGACAGGATTGGAAGAGATTATGTTGACTGAAATAAGCCAGATAGAGAAAGTCAAGTATCACATGGTTTCACTTACTTGTGGTGCATACGGAGTAATATAGAGGACAGTAGGAGAAAGAAAGGAAATGGGAAGTAGGGTAAATTGGGGAGGGAAATAAAACATGAGAGACTTTGGACTCAGAAACAAACTGAGGGTCTTGGAGGGGAGGGGGTGTGGGGATGGGAGAGCCTGGTGGTGGGTACTGGGGGCACGTATTGTATGGAGCACTGAGTGTGGGGCATAAACAATGAATCTTGGACCACTGAAAATAAATAAATAAATTTCAAAAAAAATCCCAACAAACAAAAGTCTAGGACAAGATTGCCTCACAGACGAATCCCACCAAGAATTTAAAGAAGAGGTAATACTTATTCTTCTCAAACTATTCCAAAAAAATAGAAAAGGAAGGAAAACTTACAAATTCATTCTGAAGCCAATATTACCCTGATACCAAAATCAGATAAAGGCAGCACTGAAAAGAGATAACTAAAAGCCAGTATCTCTGATGAAGGTAGATGCAAAAATTCTCAATAAAATGCTAGGAAACCAAATTCAACAATATTAAAAACATCATTTATCATAATCATGTGGATTTTTTTTCCTGGTTTGTAAGGAGATATTTGTTAATCAATCAATGTGAAACATCACATCCATGGGAGAAAGGGTAGGAACCATATGATCATTTCAATAGACACAGAAAAGGCATTTGACAAAGTACAACATCTATTTATGATAAAAATCCTCAATAAAGAGGGAGCATACCTCAACATAATAAAGGCTAGCTGTGAAAAACCAACAGTTAACATCATCCTCAATAAGGAAAAACAGAGCTTTTCCCGTAAGGTCAGAAACAAGACGAAGATATCCACTCTCACAACTTTTATTCAACATGGTACTGGAAGACCTAGCCACAGCAATCAGACAACAAAAAGAAACCCAAAGTATAAGGAAGAAGTACAATATTCTATATAGAGTATCATGATATGATATGGATCATGATATGATATCATATCATGATACTCTATATAGAAAACCTGAGAGAGTCCAGCAAAAAATTGCTAAAACTGATACACAAATTCAGTAGTGTACAGGATACAAACTCAATGCACAGAAATGTATTGTATTTCTATACACCAATAATGAAGCAGCAGAAAGAGAAATTAAGAAAGCAATCCCATTTACAGTTGCCCCAAAGATAATAAGACACCTAGGAATAAACCTAACCAAAGAGGTGAAAGACCGGTAATCTGAAAACTATAAAACACTGATGGAAGAAATTGAAGATGACACAAAGAAATGGAAAGACACTCCAAGTTCATGGTGTGGAAGAATAAATATTCTTAAAATTTCCATACTGCCCAAAGCAGTCTACACATTTAATGTAATCCCTATTAAAATACCAACAGCATTTTTCACAAAAGTATAACCAACAATCCTAATTTGCATGGAATCACAAAAGACCCCAAATAACCAAAGCAATCTTGAAAAAGAGAAACAAAGCTGGAGGCATCACAATTCTGGACTTCAAGTTATATTATAAAGCTGTAGTGGACAACACCATACTGCCATAAAAACAGACTCATAGATCCATGGAACAGAATAGAAAACCCAGAAATGAACCCATAATTATATGGTCAATCCATCTTCAATAAAGTAAGAAAGAATATCTAATGGGAAGAGGACAGTCTCTTCAACAAATTGTGTTGGGAAAAATGGACAGCAACATGCAAAATAAACTGGACCACTCTTACATCATATACAAAAATAAATTCAAGATGGAAAAGACCATACCTATTGTTTCAGGTATCCAACCATAAAAATCCTAGAAGAGAACACAGGGAATAACTTCTTTGACATTGGCCATAGGAACTTCTTTCCAGATCTGTCTCCTAAGCAAGGGAAACAAAAGCAAAAGCAATCTATGGGGACTACATCAAAATGAAAATCTTCTGCATAGCAAAGGAAACAATCAACACAACTAAACAGCAACGTATGGAATTGTAGAAGATATTTACAAATGACATATCTGATAAAGGTTAATATCCAAAATACATAAAGGAATTATAAAATACAATACCTAAAAAAGAACTAATCCAGTTTAAAAATGGTCAAAGACATGAACTGATGTTTCTCCAAAGAAGGCATAGAGAAGGCCAACAGACACATGAAAAGATGCTCATCATCACTCGTTATCAAGGAAATGCAAATCAAAACTACAATGAGATATCACTTCAAACCTATCAGAATGGCTTGAATCAATCACACTAAAAATAATAGATGTTGGAAAGGATGTGGAGAAAAAGGAGCAGCTGTGCACTGTTGGTGGGAATGAAATATGGTGCAGCCACTGTGGAAAACAGTATGGAGGTTCTTCAAAAATTTCAAAGTAGAACAACCCTATGATCCAGCTATCACAATACTAGTTATTTACCCAAAGAATCCAAAGACTACAAAAACACTGACTGCAAGGGATACATGCACCCCTCTGCTTACAGTGGCATTATTTACAATAGCCAAGATATAGAAGCAGTCCAAGTCTCTATCAAGTGATGAACAGATAAAAAAAAGGGGTGTGTGTGTGTGTGTGTGTATGTGTGTGTGCACACACGCGCATGATGGGATATTATTCAGCAATAAAAAAAGAATTACATCTAGTTATTTGCAATGACATTGGTGGAGCTAGAGAGTATAATGCTAAACAAAGTGAGTCAGTCACAGAAAGACAAATATATGATTTCACTCATATGTGAAATTTAAGAAATAAAACAAACAAGCAAAGAGAGTGGGAGAGGCAAACCAAGAAACAGACTCAAACACAGAGAACACACTGATGTTACCAGAGGGGTGGGAGGTGGAGGGGGATGGGTCAAATGGGTGAAATAGGTGATGGAGATTAAGGAGTACACTGTGGAGATGAGCATAGGGTAACATATGAAAATACTGAATCACTCACTATATTATACACCCGATTAAACTGTATGTTAACTAACTGTAATTAATATAAAAACTTAACCAAAATACAACAATGAAGTATAATTGAAACAAAAAACTAAAAATACAACAACATACATGACAAGTTAAGTATAATTTCCCGTAATATAATTTAAATCAATAAGAAAATAAAAAACACAAAAATAAAAAATGGAAAAAATAAATTGTCAGGTAATTCACAGGAAAAGAAAGACAAATGGTCTAGGAAAACAGGAAGAAATGCTTAACTTTTCTCAGTTTTACAAATGCCAATCACAACAACAAGCAGCATTTAAAAATAATCAGATAACAAATCATTTTTACCTGTGTTCAATTTTTATTAAGTTTTTAAGTTAATTCCCATATAGTTACCATACAGTGTTATATTAGTTTTAGGTGTACATTATTATGATTCAAGAATTCTATGCATTTACTCAGTGTTCAATCATGACAAATCTTTCAGAACTCTGATAATAACTATGATTCATGAAGTTGTAGGGAGATCAACAAATTTGATAGAATTATAAGTTTATGCTCACTTTTTGTATAATGACTGGTAACTCCAAAAAATTTAAACGTATATACCTTTTCATCCAAAAACACCAAGCTAAATATTTTATTCATGTTTCCTTATAATTGCATGTTACATATGGCAGGATTCTTTTTAGGTGCTCATAACAAAAAACAAAGCAAAACAAAAACAGTAGTGTAAATAAGATAGAACCTTATTTCTCTGCCATGTAAAAGAAGTTTCAAGGTTGGCAGCCAAGAATTATTATAATCATCATTGGTATGGTCATATCAGGTTCTTTACATTTTTCAACTTTATTATAATTAATGCATGGTTTTCATTTTCCATGTCACTTCATAGACCATAATTTTTGCTGTGACCCAGCCATCACATTTGCTTTTAAGAAGAAGAAAGGGACAAAATAACCAAAAAGATTGGATTATCCAACTACGGGAGCTACTTTAAATCACCAAAAAGATTGGATTATCCAACTAAGGGAGCTACCTTAAATCGAAGTCAGTTAGAATGCTTTCTGATATGCTTAACTGAATATTACACTACACACTGCTTAGAGAGTAGGTTTACTTTTCTTACACAGAAAAACCAGAGATAGTTGATCTCTGTGTTTGTTCAATAGCTCAGTAATGTCATCAAGGTCCCTTGGCTCTTTCAGTTGTTTCCAGATGCCATTTTTCATTGTGCCCTCCATGTTTTTCCAACACTATCGCAAAGGTGGCTATGTGGCTCCAAGCACCATGTCCTCAGAAGTCAGCATTCAAAGGAGGAAGGGAAGGAAGGGGAATTTTTCTTCACTATCAAATCAGCTTTTCCTCTGCCATTCCCTCTATGATGTAAGAGGCTGGAAAATGAGGTGTTTGGGGCCCTTGAGTCTTTATGATGGAGGAATGGTGCAACCAGCAAGAAAGAGGGAAGACGGAGCGCCTGGGTGGCTCAGTTGGTTAAGCGACTGCCTTTGCCTCAGGTCATGATCCCGCAGACCTGGGATCGAGTCCCACATCAGGCCCCCTGCTCAGCGGGAAGCCTGCTTCTCCCTCTCTCACTCCCCCTGCTTGTGTTCCCTCTCTGGCTGTGTTTCTCTCTGTCAAATAAATAAAATCTTAAAAAAAATTAAAAAAAAAAAAAAGAAAGAGTGAAGACAAGCTCATTGGTATGCAGGCAATAGTGTCTGCCACATATGCTAAGAGAGGAAAGAACTAATAGAGAGATTACATATATATTAGAGAAAAAGTGATGTTTGATGAATATCTCAGAAGAGAAAGGCTGAGATTCTACCTTGATTCTAGAGTACTGGTGAAGGAACAGCTCATCTTATGAAACAAGGAGGAGAGAAACAAAAGATGTATGAGTTAGTAGGAGTCGGTGTAGGAACCTGAGGGTATTTTCACTTGAGATGACCAAGTAGGAAAAGAGAGATAGGAAAATAAATTCTCCTTTCGGAAAGTCATGCATAGCAACACTTTGAATGCAGCCCAAACAAGTTCTACATAATACAGACTTTTCTTTAGAACTGAGTCCCTCTGAGCAAGTCTCTCTCCACAATAAGGGAAATTGCCAGGCTTCCCTTCTTGTCCCACTTTCAAACAGGGCACCTCTGTAAGACATGTTCCTCCAGTAACTGAGTTACAATGTTGGACATTTCTATGACCCACATATACTAGGAGAAGAATATGAATATATCACCACTCATTTCAGGAAACCTGCTATCAGCTATTTTTATTTACTTACTTACTTACTTACTTATTTTTTCAGTGTTCTAAGATTCATCAGCTATTTTTAAATGAGAGAGGAAGTAATATGTAACTTTGATTTTTTTGAGTATAGTTAACAATGTTACATTAGTTTCGATTGTACAACATAGTGACTCAACCACCTATGCCTTTTGCTATGTTCACAAGTGTAGCTACCACCTGTCACCATACAACACTATTACAATACCACTGATTATATTCCCTATTCTCTTTTATTCCTGTGATTTACTAATTGCATAACTGGAAGCCTGTTATATAAACTTTGATCTTTATATAAAATGTGAATTATATGAGGTGAGAACAGTATTGGGGAGAGTATAAGTAATTAACTCAGTTATTAATTAGCAAGTAATTAACTCAGCTATTATCCTCTGAACTTCTCATTGCAAAATCCTATATTAGTTTTCTCTGTCACCCAGAAAGCTTCTCTGACAGACCTCTCTTTTCATTTGATTGGTTGGGATCAGGTAATATTTGAAAAAGTTAATGATAGTTTATGTACACCATAATTATTATATAAAAGTGCAAAAAAGTTCTATTGCAACATAATGTAGTAAACTAGTCCTCTATTTCAAATATTTGTGAAGAATTACATGTTTAATACTACCTTCTCCTTCTAGAAATAGAATTTATCAACAGAAATATTTTTCTTTATATTGAAGTGTTGAATTATAAAAGCTTTTAACATAGAAAGCAAATGTTTTGAAATCATTCCCTGGTATTTCACATTTTTTAAAACTATATCATAATCACATGCTGATCTGTTTATTGTCCATCATATGCTTTCAGTGAGATGTTTTACTCTTCCTTCAAATGATGGTTTTCTTCTTAGGACAAAAATAATGCTGCTAGAAATTTAAAGTGAAGTAGCTGAGATTATTGCTTAAAAAGTAGATGCCTGATGGAAGGGAAAAAAGTCCAAAGGCCCATTTATTCTTTGATCCAGAATAATGGGTCTCTTACTCTTTTAGAGCTGACTTCGGGAATTAAATGCAGTAATGTAAGAGTAAATCTTCTTAGTTAATTTGTAGTCTGACTAATTGTTTGATGGTATGATGAGTTCAGTGTTTTGATGAATAGGAATACAGCCAAATGCTTTTCAGAAACTACTTGCTTACAGCTTTTACAGCATTTATTGTAGAAGAGTCCTTGTGGACTAGTGAATAGAATAAGATTTTTGACACTCATCAATTTGAGCATGGTCAGAGCAAATTGACCACATCAATCCTCATCCTATTGTGGTAGTTGAAGCCTCATTCCTATGGAAATATTTGCAGAGATATCAGTTAGTTTATAAGCAAGATATGATAGGAGGATATTTAATATTTACAACTAAATCATTGGAATAATATACATTCCACTTTAAACTTAATTAGTATCCATTAATAGACAACTCTATTATGTCTGTTTTGTAGAGAAATTGGAATAGAAGAAATTTGTGTATTATGAAAATAACTAGGCAAACAGAATCCTCTAATTTTCATCTGTCATTTCATCATTGCAAAAGTTTATCATTCCCAGGGAGTAAGACTTTAAATTATTGAGCATTATGAACCTCATGTTTATATGAATGTACAACTAACACACTAATCAGAAAGCCCATTACTGAGTTATACATTTAAGGGTGTTTATTTTTTCCTTTACAAATAGTGGTGATGCATTTCCATGAAGTCATCTTTGGAGACCTGATTTATTCAAATTAAAGTGCCATTTCTGGGGTTAGTGATATAGCCAGTTGCTACAAAACAGTTTTCCGTCTATCTGAAGGTAAGAAGAAGTGTTGAGATTGACTTATGTCAGCTGGATTCTTTCAGATTGTTGCAAGAACAGAGAGATGCTCATGTATTTGTAAGAATGTGCAAGGAAGACAGGAAAAACAGAAGCCACCTCAGAACCTGGCCAAAAGAAAACTGAAGCCTCCCTTAAAACTTTCAGAATTCAAGACACATCCAGTACCTGGGACACCTTCTGGTTGCTCTACAATAGGCCTGCAGTGCTCCCTAGTCTGTGAAGTTGATCCAACTCTGGCTCATACTGTTTGTGTTCCTCTACTCCCTACTCTGTTCTGTCATGGTATCTTCTGTTTGAGGGATTCTTACATTTGTCCCACTGCCAACTCTGTATCTCTTTGTCACAGAATCAGACCCTAAGTGTGCTGATCTGATAAAGTATCCATGCTGGACACAGTACTTTTCCTGGTTTTGTTATTCTGTTGACCCAACATTCAGTGAATAACCTATAGAGTAGAACCATGACCAATTTTCTCAAAGAGGTTCCAGTTAACACAAATGCCTTTGGTTGATACAGTCCTCTCTGAAAATACACTGTGGCAAGTCACCTTCAGTCTGGTTTTATACAACAACTGAGTTAGAATCCAAGTTCTCTGACATGATATAATCTCAAAACAAGGTCATTTGTCTACCATCTTCTCTATCTATGAGAAATGTACTCCTGTTGACATTTTAACACTTCTTTAACACCTAAGTATTCCAGTATAATCCTCTGTATAAAGATGCAAACAAAATGCTGTTGAACCATTTCTGCTTCAATTCAGGTATCCTGAAATTAGGTCAACACAAAACTAAAAAAAATATTTAAAATCTATTAAATCATCCATCAGTATCTCATATCCTAGACAAAAATAATTAGTCCTTCACTGTATGCCAACACATTTTTTTTCACTTTAGTAAGTTTTCTTTATAAAATCAACTGGTGCCTCAGTGGATTGCCAGATTAAATATGAAAGGAGAAATCTCAACCACAGATAACCATGTCAGCTGAACAACTCAAATATAAGCATGGGCTTCTGCATTGTTCAATCTAATGCTATTTCCTATTTTCTGTGCTTTTTTGGATTGGTTTTGAGGAGATAGAGGTTAAATTACTTTAATGTACTTTTTGGATGGGTAAGAGATGTGCATTTTATAACACTTCAAAGCACAAAGTGCTGTACATAACAAGTTAAGTCTACAGCTATATTAATTGGCTATTGCTATAATAATGCCATGTGACAAACCACACCAGAACTTAGTGACTTACATCAGTAAGCACTGATTTCTCTCTCACTTACAGTCCTACAAATTGGCAGGGGCACCACTGCTTCAGATTGTGGGCTGTGTAAGCTTGGCTCTAGGCTTTGGGTCAAGTTTGGGAATAATCTGCACATGTCATTCAGGGCCACAGGCTGAAGAGAGTGCCTACCAGGATTGTTATTCTCATGGCAATAACAGAAGCACATGGCTAGGCTAGAACTGCTCAACACATGTTTGTGTCACATCTGCTGTATGCTGTCACCAAAGCAAGTCATGTGGCCAAGACCTAGTCACTAAGGCAGAACATTTGAAAGGAGAGACGGCATGGGAATGATATTTGCTGAAGAGTAATCTGAGCCACCTTGTTCCCCAGTCACACAGTTCCCCTTTGAAAATAAGCTCTTATACATTTCTTATTCACCCAGGGAAATTCTTTCTTTTTTAAAAATATTTTATTTATTTATTTGACAGAGAAAAACACAGCTAGAGAGGGAACACAAGCACAGGGAGTGAGAGAGGGAGAAGCAGGCTTCCCACCGAGCAGGGAGCCCAATGGCGAGGCTCAAACCCGGGTCTCTAGGATCATGACCCGAGCTGAAGGCAGTCGCTCAACCAACTGAGTCACCCAGGCGCCCCTCACCCAGGGAAATTCTAATCAAATATAAAGATACTCACAAATAAATATTGTAATAACAGTGATTTCATCCTAACCACACTGTTCTAGACCTTGACCCCTTCCCCCACTTAAAATCTATCTCCAGAGATAGTATATGTCAGTCCCCAAGCAGTCGTTGAGTATTGTTACATAAAGTGGATGCACAAAAATTTATTTAACAAATGCTCTGCTGATGGACATTTAGTGGTTTCTGATCTTTTATCATTTCAACCAGTGCTGCAACGACTATCACTGCATATATTTCTATAGATATCTGTAGAATATATTCCTAGAAGGCATACTGTTAGTTCCAAAGGTTCTTGCACTTTCAGTTTTGTTAGCTCTTTTCACATTTTCTGGAAAAAAAATTAAGCAATTTAAACCATCGCAAGCAATGTAAAGGGGTGTCTGATTATACACCTTTGCCAACGCTAATCTAATCATTTTGTCCTTGCCAAGCTGATGAATGAGAAAAAGATCTCTTGTAATCTGGACTTGTATTTCACTTCTTATGGGTGAAGCTGATAATGTTTTAACATGATAAAGAGCCATATCTACTATATATGGCAGACCTCCCTGGCCTCTGCAGTCTTCTTCCATAACCTCTCCTACTCCATCCTACAGATTCTGCTGCACAGATTGTATTAGATACTATATTTGTATTATATCATCTCCACCAGGGTGGGCCCCAGATTCAAAGTGTAGGTTCCTGAGATAAAAACTTACAAGGGTATGCAAGTAAGTAAAGTAAGCCTCTGGTCTGCATCTTATGTCCCTATGTTAAATCACAAGACCATCAAGAACAGACATCTTGTAAGTCTTTGACAATTATTTCAAGCATTCAGTACATTATACGGAGCTGAAAAATAATAATTCTTGACTTTCTGAAATGGCGTTACCTACCTCAGCTAATAGAGACAACAACCAAGCAACTCCTTCTGACCTAAAATCCAGAGAAACCTATAAATGCCATGAACAACAAATGACAAATCCCAGGAACCAATCTTATCCACAGGGGTCACATGGTCAGAACGATAACACCAAGGACAATGAGCGAAGCATAGCAGGATTCAGCCTCCAAAAAAATTTGTGTCCCTGAGAGAAGGATTCTTCATAAATAAAAGTACTAAAATTAACTATGTACCAATGAGGCATATTTAGTTAATTGTACTATGACCCTCCCAGGTAATATTTTTTTGTCAAGAAAATTTTATGGACACATTAACATTCTTATTCATAGCAACTTGAAATTACCCATTGAAACACTAAATAAGAGCTGAGATCATGAATTTGAAAGACTCTGTTATAGCTAAAGTTACAGCAGGAGCTACTGTAGTGGATAAGAAAGTTGTACTATAACCAATCATGTTTAACCTTTAATGCAACAATTGTAAAACTTACCGTGACTCACTAGTGGCTGATTAAGTAGTTCAGGTGTCAGTGCCAGATAAGAAGTGTCTAACCTCTCCCAGTATTAGAGCTACCATATTCTAACCACTTTACAAATAGCTCCTGCAATTCACTAGGAAATCATTATTGAATTTACCGAAATCTTGCTAGAATAATCTCTTTGGAGGGGTAGCATTATGCCTCTTTATGATGGAATAGTCTTTAAATGGGTATCTTTCACGACCGTGGCAATTCAACCAACCTGACATGGATAGAAGCCAAGAACGACCTGCTCATTCTACATTATTCTCTGTGAAAAATAGCAGTACTATGTAATTGTGTTTAGGATGTTCCCTCTTCATTCTTACTCTCAGTATGTTTTTATATCATCAAAATTGTTAAATCTCTAGCAAACCTCTCTCAGATACTTGGGGGCCTTGCTTCTGTAAGTCAAGGCCAATGGCTCTAAGGATAAAGAGTAAAGACTTAGCAGACCCAATAGAACCTCTAGGGACTTTACTTATCCTTTTTTCTAAATAGTTAAAACTTAAAATAAAATCTCCATATTCAGAGCGCCTGGGTGGCTCAGTGGGTTAAAGCCTCTGCTTTCGGCTCAGGTCATGGGATCAAGGCCCATGTCGGGCTCTCTGCTCTGCAGGAATCCTGTTTCCTCTGCTCTGTCTCTGCCCACCGCTCTGCCTACTTGTGATCTCTCTCTGTCAAATAAATGGATAAATCTTAAAAAAAATTACTTTAAAAAAATCTCCATATTTATGTTAAGAATATCTTTGATGGTTATACTAATTTAAATAAAAATTTAAAGAATATGAATCACTAGAAAATGCTCAAGTATCTTTCATGTGCTGCCTTTATGGTAAGTTGCTACCAGGCAACTATTTTAACTTATAATTACACCAATTTTCCCCTCATATGTGCCATTATTAAAGACTCTTTTGGGGGTGCCTGGGTGCCTCAGTGGGTTAAGCATCTGATTCTTGATTTCAGCTCAGACCATGGTCCCAGGATTGTGAGATCGAACCCCATGTTGGGCTCCGGGATGTATGTGGAGTGTGCTTTAGATTAACTCGTCTTGCTCCCACTGTTGTAATCATTTGCTGGACCAGCTCCTTGAGAGAAAAGCATCAGAGCATGGATCCAGCAAAGTGTCAAATGTCCAAATGAATTAGCAACATTCCTATGCTATCTCACCTTGAGACAGTGCATATTCAAGATATCAGTCACAATTGCAACCAAATGAAAGTGACCTAAACTCTAAGGCAAGAAAATGTATTATTTTAAACTTGCTCTCTCACACCCTCACCATAATTCCAATTCCCATGACAAATCTGTTCAATTAAAATAGTAGGGACACAAAAATATGTCACTCAACATCTCCTATCAATCCATGTGATAAACAAAGTTCCTTGAGATATCTATCTCTATATAGTTTGCTCCTGCAAGATCACTTTCCAAGGTCCAAGTATTATAATTTAATTTATGGCTGGGAATTTTCTTTGACTGCTTTGTTTCTGCCAAAGTTATCAGAGGTATCTAGCTCCTCTTTACTTCAACTGGCTTTCAAAAACTGACCTTTCCCACTCAGCTCTTCTAAACATCATCACCCTTTTATCTGCTCTAACAGGAAACAGTCTTTAAAATGTCGGTCTTAGTTTCTTCTCCCACTAATGAATTGAATGGATTTGCTATTTTTATAGAAATTGATATAAATTTCAGATCCTGTTTTATAAATTAATTATCAAAGGTAAATAAGTTGCTGGAAAGAGTTAAGTAGTTCTCAGTTTATGATATTTATGTATTAAATATGTAACACATATGAATTACATATTATTTACAAATTTAAGGATTTTTTATATAAATTTGCTTAGTGTTATCAGTTCACAGATATATCCTAAATCAGGTATCAACCATACTGTTAATTACCCTGGCACAGCCATTTTAGAAAACTATAAATATGATCTAAGAATATCTAAAAATAATGACTGTAACTAGTATAATAATCATAAACTATAAAAGTATCTTTGATTTCTCCAATTCTGAAGATCAGGCACAGGTAGCACCTACACAACAGAACTTAAAAAGAATGTAGAATAAGCAGAAACTAAGGAATAAATATGTGGGTTTCTTAGAGGCAATGGTAAAAGCTGAAATGTATGTGAAGAACTTATAGTCATTAATCTCTATAAGACTTGAATGATGTAAATAGTATCTGTATGTTACAGATAATGAAAATTAAGCTTAGTGGGGTGACTGCCCAATGTCACATAACTAGTAAATGGCTGGACTGGATTTTGCAGTAATGGTCCCCAAAAAAAGTACATTTCCTTATACTGGAGATTCCAAGTTTATCTATTTTTTTCTTTTGGGGTATGTGTGTGTGTGTGTGTGTGTGTGTGTGTGTGTGTGTGTGTGTGTTAAGTATGCTCCACATCTAACATGGAGTGCAGTGTGGGGCCTCAACTCACAACCCTGAGATCAAGATCTGAGCTGAGACCAAGGGGTTGGATCCTTAACCAACTGAGCCCTATTTTGTTTTGTGTTTTTGATGTCTTATCTAAGAAACCATTGCCTAATCCAAGGATATGAAGATTTATACTATTTTTCCTTCTAAGAGTTTTATAGTTTTAGCATTTATATTTAGGTTGTTTTCCATTTTGAGTTAATTTTTACAGATCATGTGAATTCAGGGCCCAATTCCATTCTTATGCATGTGTATATTCTGTATCAGTTACCTTTTGCTGCATAGCAAACCAAAACTTGGTGACCTAAAACAATAAGCATTTATTGTTTCTCACAATTCTGCACATCTGCTGGGCAGTTCTGATCTAGGCCAGCTCATCTGATATCTGCAATCAGCTAAAGGCTCTGATAAAACTGAAAATGGATTGTCTACAATGACCTCATTCACATTTCTGGCAGGTGTCAGGCCAGTTCATGTTGTAGGCCTCAGCTAGGTCAGCTCATCTCTCTAACAGGCTTCTTTGAATGGTGTCTCACCTTCCAAAAGACTAGCTGGTTTCTCTACACGGTATTCTCAGGATTCCAAAGAGCAACAAGAGAGGACAAGCCCCCGTGGGCAAGCACCTTTCAAACCTCTGCTTGTGTCCTGTTTGCTAGTATCCCATTGGACAATGTACACTTCTGCTATGATGTTGAGTATCACACACTCATTCCCAAAATTCTGATACTGCTGGTGTTTGCCTGCATAACTACCATTGTTATTCTTTAGCATCAGATGAAAAATAATGTTTTGGAGTACAATTCCTCATATTGGTACCACTTGCTAATGTCTTGTGGCTATATCTCTCTAATACCTGTTAGTGATAGGCACTAAATGAATATCTGTTGAGTGAATAAAATTACAGGAAATTGGGGCGCCTGGGTGGCTCAGTTGGTTAAGCAACTGCCTTCGGCTCAGGTCATGATCCCGGAGACCCGGACTCGAGCCCCGCATCGGGCTGCCTGCTCAGTGGGAAGCCTGCTTCTCCCTCTCTCACTCCCCCTGCTTGTGTTCCCTCTCTCACTGTGTTTCTCTCTGTCAAATAAATAAATAAAATGTTTTTTTTTAAATCCTAAAAAATAAAATAAAATAAAATAAATTTACAGGAAAATTGGAGGAACAAAATTTTGATCTAGTTTCCATATATTAAAGAGTGACATAATTTAAGCTTATGTCATATATTTACACCCAAATGCACATTGTTCCTATTTATTTCATAAGTTAAAAATGAAAAGAAATGTTAGATAATCCAGTCTATCCTACAGATTTCCATAGCTGTACCTTTTACACTGGTAATATTTTTTCTAGTTTTATTGTAATTACCTTTAGTGATAAGATTAAGTGGGGCACATGAAGTGATGAGCACTGGGTGTTATATGCAACTGATAAATTATTGAGCACTACATCTGAAACTAATGATGTACTCTATGTTGGCTAATTGAATTTTTAAAAAATTAAAGATTTTAATCATTTACCTCATGGCTGCATGATACCATTTAAGATAATCTGATTTAGGAATCAATTTCCTCAAACCATACAGTAAGGCTTCTCTGTTATAGTTACTTCAAAGTTTCATCTAACACTCTGGTGGCATTAGCATCAATGTAGGGAATAGAAATGTTAAGATCCTCATGTTTCAGATTTTTTTTAAGTGTTCTTCCTGGCTGATAGAATTGAAGAATTATAAAATTTGAAAGCACTTTAGACATTTGGGGCATTTGTCTGATTTTACCTGGTACTCTCTTCTACCCAAGCCAAAATGGTATCAGCCCAAGAAAAAAAATGTGGGCCATGACCCCAGGTAGATGATTGCCTCCTTATCCTGATTACTTTGAGACTTGACAAATGTTGGATATTCCAGCACACTTTAAGGGTGTACCGACAATCAGCGTCAGTATAGAACAATGGCACATTCCTAAAAATAAAAGAAAATCATTCTGGAGGGGCCAACTTCCCAGAATGCCACAGCTATCAATAATAGGGTAGCTCTATTGGACATCTTTTTTTTTAAGATTTTATTTATTTATTTATTTATTTATTTATTTATTTTTTTTTTTTTTATTTATTTGACAGAGAGAGATCACAAGTAGGCAGAGACGCAGGCAGAGAGAGAGGAGGAAGCAGGCTCCCTGCTGAGCTGAGAGTTCTACTGGACATCTTCTAAGATAAAGGCAAGTAGTCCAAGTCTTAGGTGAAGCCTTTGAATGTGATAATAATCATAGCCCATCACCATTTTTTTTTAGCATTGGATAGCATTCAAAGCATTTTCATGTGCATCATGTCAAACTCAGTTGATAATAGGCACCTAATATGCTATTTGTTTCTGTAGGGTTTCTTTCATATGATATAACCTTTTTTCTTGATGTTCTTCATAAACAGTTCAGTCCTTGTCACCCAAGAGATAGCTGAGTATCAAGGTTTCTCAACAATATTAGGTATAATGCTTTCAGGACCTTTTGAAAGTAAATGCCTCAGGCTATTCATCATTTCACAGTTATCTCAGATCCATCCTGACACAAACTTAGAAAGACATTCTGTTATACATTTCAGAATTATTGTCGTTCAATATCTTACTTGCATCACCACCACCTGTGCCTTGCCCACATCAACAGCAACTATAGATCAAAAATTTTAATGATAAATAAAGTCCCTCTAAGTTTCTGTTCTACAGGTTCAAAAGAATATTTCTTACATTTGTAAAGAACTTTACAACTTACAAGTGGTTTCACATATATTGTGTTATTGGACATATCTACTTTGACAGACACAAAATTGTAAACATATTGTGAAGTGCATCACTTTCTTAGCACTCTCACGGTTCCCTAGCACAGTTTCCTAAAATTGCTGATGATCTCTTTTATATTATTTAGGTTATCTTATGTAAGGTACTACACCATGTTATTAAGATGATGATTCTATTTTTTTTAAGTATATGGTTGTTCTGTTATAAAAATGTGGGAGTCCAAATAGCTATTTGCAATATACTAGTAATTTTTAAAGTGTGGATCCTGAAATAGCTTTATCAGAAATGTAGGAATTAAAAAAAAAATTAATGTGCAATAAATACCTATGTCAATGGTTACAGATGTAGATCCCACAGAATCTCTAGATTCCTAATAAATCAGAATCTCTAGAAATGAGGTCATGGAATCTGAAATTTTAGCCATCTGAGGGGTTGCTTTACACCCCCAAAATCTGAGAACTATTGCTTAGCAATGAGCTTGCTTTTCTTAGGATTCCCACTGCAACTTTGAAGAAAGTTCTGTGCCTTTAGAAACCAAGAACTCTTTAAGGCAATTAGCATATCATTTAGCAAGTGATTCAAATTTAAGAAAAAAGAACAAAGGGATTTAAATTATCATCAAAACATATTTCTGTGCAGTGCCCTGTACTTGGTGCTCTCAAAACTGTAGAAATTTATACAATTTCATAATAAATATTCAATCTGTAATGATGAGCTCTGTCAATCTTAAAAAAGATAAATGTAGAGTTTAATTAGAAAATAGATGTCTCTCTGATGTGAGGTGAAAGTTGGATAAAATGCTCTTCTGTCTGTTTCATAAGGTACTATTCAGGATATGTCATTGTTATAATTTGAAAAGTATTATTCAGAAAGAAGACAGACTTCAGTTCAGTAGCTTTGACTGTAAGGAGTCCAAGAAATAAAAGCCAAGTGGATGAAAGCTAAGACTCGGAGGACTGAATTTAAAAATTATCACATATGTTTAAACTAAAGAATGATAGCCAAATCCCAACTGACCTCTCACTTCTCAAGGGTTCTTTACAATATGAGAAACTGCTCTTGATGTAAACTTAAGTGAGGAAGTTTCCTATTCCATGATGCTTGGCTTGTGTTGCTTCTCTATGAATTATGTTCTGATATTTTTAGATTACTGAGAATGTCAAAATAATAGAGTTAGATATATTGTCTTCATGTCTTTAGTGAGTTTAAAACAGCTCATTCTGTAAGATGGCAATCAGCTGACATCAATCTGACTGTGAAAGGGAAGAATTTTATCCCAGGGAGTTCCAGAAAGGGTACTGCAAAAATTACCTGTAAATCTAGCATGCAAGTTTAGCTCAGACCCTATCAGCTGGAGGTAGTAAGGAGCAGATATTTGGTCCAAGTCTGGGGAAGACCAGCCAAATAATGGCTTAAATTTAGATATCTTAATTCACTGTACATAGATAGCAGGTAGCTCTTGCCACAACACTTCACGATAAATATCATCAAACTTCAGGGCCCAACAGTAGTAAGAGCTTATTATTCGCATGTCTGGAGTTACCTATTGACCTTGCCTGAGGATCAGCTGGGTGCTGGTTGACCTCAGCTGTCCTTAGCTCAAATGACTGGAAAAACTCAGCTTAGTCTACATGTCTCTAATCATCTACAAAGTTATTCCAGGCACATTCTCATGGCAATGGCTAATGTACAAAAGAGAGCAAGCGGAAATATGCAAGAGCTCAGGAGGCCTAAGATCAAGGCTGGTAAGCAGTCACTTTTGCCATATACTATGAAGTAGAGCAAGTCATAAAACCAGTACAGATTCAAGAGATAGGAAAACACACTCTGCGTCTTTACCAAGATGAATTGCAAAGTCTCATGGTAAAGGGCATGAATGTAAGGGAAGAAGGAAGAATTGAAATCATTGTAATTTTCCATTGTATGCAATATTGAGCTCCTAATCTCTATAGATACCATGCTATATGCAAAGTAGGTAACATGAAGCATAACACCTCACAGTGATTCTCAAACATGGAGGGCTTGTTAAACACAAATTGTCTGGCCCCACCCTCAGAGTTTCTGACTCAGGAAGTCGGGGGTTGGAATCTGAGGATATCCATTTGTAGTGAGTACAGTGATGTTGCTGGTCCAGAGGCCATACGTGGAGAGCCACTATCCTATGAATTTGGAATTAATAGGGATTTATTGGGCTACTAAGGTAATCAAGGGGCATTCATAGTTACAGGAAAAGTAGCTTGAAGTGAAGTAGAATTTGAGTGAGATCACTTCCCAGATATCCAAACAGCTCATTTAGAATAAGCAGATTAATCAGGGGCTATCATTATGATCTTAACATTAACATATTTAACTACACAGGTGGCCTAGCAAACAACATGGGGCTGAGAATGAATGACCCATCTAATGTCTGCTGAAAGTCACACACAAACCTCTACATGGGAAAACAAACTATGATAGCATCATTTTAAGGGAAAAATTAAATAAAATAAAGGTTTGAGATACCCATCACACTTTAAGTCAGTCAGTAAAAGCACCCAACTTCTTATTCTAAGATCAAATTAGCCACAGGTTGGGGGACAGAGATAAGCATTTGGAACTGAGGTTCTGTGTGAGCTTTCCCTTTTTAAGCCTTGATTTCTGCTGAGACATGATAATAATAAGTTAAGGGGTTATTTCTGAGGGAGGAGAAATCACAATGAAGCAATGAATAAATGAGACCTTAATTTGGGAGAGAGTAGGAAAATGCTGTTAAACTATTTTCAGGGGAATCAGTGAACTACAACCAGCAAAGATAATGTGATAAAATGTGAAGTGTTGAATATTGAGACCTATGTGAGACTCAGCTTAGCCTGACACCACAATTAAATACTGAGCAGAAAGAAAAGAGCTCATAAGCTATTATTAGGCAAATGAAAAGCAGATTACATTTTAAAAAAAAAGAATGTTACCTCTAATAGTGTTCAGGCAAATATCAAAAGTAAACCAGTATTTCCAGATCCCTATCTTTGGATGCATCTTTAACCTAGTACTAAATGCAACAAAAAAGTAACAAGGTTCAAAGAACATATGAACTCACTTGATATCAACCTTATTAGTGTCTCTAAATGTTCATTTCAAAATTGATATTCATACAATAGAGGAGGAACCAGAAGAAAGGGAAGCATGTTTTCAGAGTTTTAAACTTTTCTTTACTGATGCCCAGTCGTATGTTTAATTTTAAATGGAAAAAAAAATTACGTAACTGCACTAAAGGGCAAAATGATATTTTTGGAATAAATATAAACCCACTTCACTAATACAGATTTGAGGATTTGAGCATTTTGCAAATTAACTTAATAAAGTATATTATTAGAGTATGAATTTAAAAATGTAATATTAAGTAGCATTTATTCAATCATAAATATCCATTTGCACACTTCAGTTCAAAGATGAACTAAAGTCATAGAAGACAATGGTTTTCCCACTGAGAGATGTCTCTCTTTTCATCAACCTTAGTTCCCTAGACCACACAAACACATTGAGAATTGAAATCCAATTTGACTGAAGTGCTAAGGATGATTTCACACTGAGGTTATTTTTATCTTTCTATTTCTTTGAGTAGTTTCCCTAGGAAGTTCTCCACCTCGACCTCCATCCACTGCCATACAGTGAAAATATTCTACAAAACCCATAAGAATTCATAGATTATTTTTATAGTGGTTATCACACATAGTTCCTTGTTTGTTTTTTTCATGTTAACCAAAAAGAAAATCTACATGAGAGCATCTCTAAAGATAGCAAGTGGCTTTTTAGTTATCTGTGAAAACTTGCTTTAAATATAAGTGGAGGGAAATCAATGGAAGTTAGGGAAAGAAAATATGTAGAGAAAAAGGCCTATCAATTGAAAAATACATATATATTAGTATATATATGATACATATGAATATGTATATATCATGTCCTTCTCTTCTATCAGAATAGGAAGATGAATTTAATCATGTCTAAGGATGGGGGCTGGAGGCAGAAATGCAAATAAAGGAAAAGGAAATAAAATGCAGACAAATTTCTTAAGTATCTTTCCACAGTGATTGGGCAATGAGTCTTAAAAGACATGCTTAAAAGACAAAGAAATGTTACCAATCATTAGACTTTTCATTAAAGCTACTTTTCTAAATTCTTTTGACTTCAGCAAGGAGAATTTTAGTAAACGGTGGGATTAAGCTCTAAGGTTAAGTTGCTGATGTCTAGATAACTTAGAATTTAATTCAAATAGAAATCAGAGCCCTCAGGTGGATGAAAAATTTATCAAACTGGTTTCATTTTTAAAAGGACTCTTACAGTGATATAACTAAATGCACTTACTCTTCCAAAGAAGATAAATTACATATTTGTAGCATATGAATTTCAGAGTGCAATGCCTTGATTTAATGCATCCAGCACACCAGTGAGCCAAATTTTACCAAAATCCAACAAATTTAAGTGAGAAAAATAATGTGTCTCTAGAGTATTCATTCCAGAATCTATTTAAATCTAGCCCAAAATGTGTCATACTTCTCCAGGGGGATTGATTAGAATCTATAAGAAACAAGCCAGCCCCAATTTGTACCCTAGATATTTCACTGTACTGCAGTTATACTATCATTGAAAACATCTGGGATTCTCTTCCCAGGTTCATTAATGGTACACCACAGTCATTAGCATTGTAAAATCCCTCTTGTGGCCTCCAAGTGAGACTAGATGCTCTTAAGTCCACCATGGATTCTCTGAGTGGTCCAGGCTGAAATGGCCTCTAATAGCAACGCCTCCGTGATGTCAGAGGCCGATTCAGCCAAAGATCACTTGAAGAACATATTTTCATCCAAAATTAATTCCAGGTGCAATTTCTGTTTCCCACTGCTTTTTATGTAGCAGAAATGTAAAATAGTCCATTTTTTCAGGGAATGCTTTGAAGTTCATAAACAGGGCAGATCACTTAAATCTCTAAATACACATACAGTGATTGACCATAGCTTTCCCCCTATAATAATAACAGAGATTTATTGAGAGTCGACTATGCCACAAATGCTGTGGTAAGACTTTACTGGCTTATTTCATTCAATCTTCACAAACATTCCACAACCCAGGTTCTGTTGCTATCTCCGTTTCACAAAAGTCAGTGAGGATTAGAGAAATTAAGTAAATTTCCTAGAGTCATTCCTAGTAAGCAGTTGAACCCAAGAACTTGGGTGATTTTTCTTTTCAAAAGTCTGTCTTGTTTTCCTTAAAGCTGTCGATGAAAGAAGTAGTGAGATAGGATGTAAAGGAGGGAGAGAGAGAAAAAAAACAATGGATTTGGCTAGAGGTTGAGTCACTTCACCCTGTTCCTTCTCTCAGACAATACTTGAGGAGAATCCTGATGCCAGATAGTGAAAGCAAAAAGATTTCAAGAGCAAGAATCTTTTCTTGGTCACTGAGTTGCCCCTCAAAGCCCAGCTTCTCTGGTAACACATTTAGTGTACTAAAAAAAATAAGAACTATTTTAAGCTAGAGACCTTCCTCTTTAACATTCTACTGTATACAGGGAGAAAACTGATTCAAATAGATAATTTAAGTGTATTCTAAGAATGGTATGTTTGTCAAATATTTAGATAGTCTTCTCTATATACAGCATATGTATTATGTAATGGACACTTATTCTTGTGTTACCAAGGAATTTTATTATAACTAAACAGGAAATAACATATATCATATTTTTCTCCATTGAATTTAGCTCCAAATTACTAGTGTTGAATTTATTTGCACCTGATAGGAATGATAGGAATGAATTTGACCAAAGGAATAATTCTGAACAACATTGGTAGGGGAAAATATGATGCTGTTCAATTTCTGAAATATTCACCTTCTTTTTTCCTACAACTTTGTGGTTAGCTTAATGCTTTTCATTAGAAACATTAAGTTTTCTAATGCCACAGGGAACTTTAAAATACCAGTGCATCCCCACAAATAATCCATATAGAATATAGAATATACAATTGGATTGGCTTACAAAAAATATTTTACCTCTTTAGTAAGTATGGATACAGAAAGGTACCCATAATCTTCTCTTATATAAGTACTCTTACAAGTAAAATCTCTTTACAAAGAACATTCCACTGCTCCCCAGAACTGAAGTTGTGTAATTTTCCCCACTGAAGTAAAATAAGGTCTTAGATATATTGTACTTCTTTTTTTCTTTCACAAAGGGAGAGAGGAAGGGAGGGGCACAGGGTGAGGGAGAGAGAGTATCCTAAGCAGGTTCCACACCCAGCATGGAGCCCACTGTGGGGTTCAATCTCAAGACCCTGAGATCATGACCTGAGCCAAAATCAAGAGTCAGATGCTTAATGTACTGAGCCACACAGGTGCCCTGGAAATACTATATTCTTAAGGGCAATTATTTTTTGCACATTCTGAACTCTCCCAAGATGTAGAGATCTCATATTTTCTTTCTTAATGTGTACAGACACTAACAGATCCTACCTTTAGGTTACACTGCAATATTTTTAATTCAACTGGATAAAATAATTTATACTGTTATCCATAAAGGAGGGGAAAACCCTGCCTCATGGAGTACTAATTCTACTGCTCCCACTTTTAGTCCCAACTCCAGCTCTGTGTACACTTGTTTCCATTGTATCACTTGTCTATGACCTCAGTTGCCTTATCTATAAAATGAACAAATTACAGCTCCTCTGTCTTAAATAGTTATTGTGAGAATGACAAAGCAATGCATTAATGAAAGAAAGTGTTCATATCATAATTTCATATTACTCAGCTCCTCTTCTCTCTCCAGTCATTCAGCCAGCCCACCATCCTCATCCCATACCCTCACACAGTATGTTTTCCTCCATTGGCTTCAGCCTTGTCCTTTCTCCTTTTACTTTCCCACCTCTTTATTATTTTTCCATTCTTCCTTAGGTTGATTTTCTTTCCTTTTTGGCCCTAAAGTCATTTGTCTTCCTGTCCTTGGGGGGCATCAGAATAAGTCACCATTGATTTGATTCAACATTCAAGAATTATGAGTTTATTAGGTAGTTTTTTGTTGTTGTTTTTGTTTTTTTTACTTTAAATTTATTTTTTTTCAGTGTTCCAAGATTCATTGTTTTTTTTAAAAAGGAATTCAAATGAACTTAGAATTGTACTTATGGCACAATATAATGCTTATGTCAGTTATTTTTTTAAAGTATTCCCTACAGGGTGGCCTGGGGGGCTCACTCAGTTAACCCTTAGACTCTTGGTTCAGCTGAGGTCATGATCTCATTAGTCATGAGATCAAGCCCTGTGTCAGGCACCCCACTCAGTGGACAATCTGCTTGAGATTCTCCCCCTCTGCCCCTCCCCCACACATGCTCATGCACTTTCACTCTCTCAAATAAATAAATACTAAAATATATTCTCTGGTGGTTATTAGGAATGTAGTATAATGTTAAGCAAATGAAACAATAAAACCAAAAGGCAACTAAGAGAATGCAAGAAGATATTGGCAAATGACATATCGAATAAAGGGCTAGTATAAAAAATCTATAAAGAACTCATCAAACACCCCAAAAACAAGTAGTCCAGTTAAGAAATGGGCAGAAATCATGAAGAGACACGTCTCCAAAGAAAACACACAAATGGCTATAGACACATGAAAAGATGCTCAACATCACTCATCATCAGGGAAATACAAATCAAATCCACAATGAGATACCTATCACCTCACACCTGTCAAAATGGCTAAAATCAGCAATTCAGGAAATAACAGATATTGGTGAGGATGTAGAGAAATGGGAACCCTCTTGCATTGTTGGTGGGAATGCAAACTGGCACAGTCACTGGAAAAGAATATGGAAGTTTCTCAAAAAGTTAAAAATACAACTACCCAATGACCCAGCAATCGTGCTACTGCAAATGGATACAAAATGATCCTAATTGCAAAGGATACAAAAGTGCTAATTCAAAGGGGCACATGCACCCCAGTGTTTATAGCAGCACTATCAACAATAGCCAAACTATGGAAAGAGCCCAAATGATCACTGACTAATGAATGGATAAAGAAAATGTGGTACATATATACAACAGAATATTACTTGGCAATCAAAAAGAATGAAATCTTGCCATTTTGCAATGTGGATGGAGCTAGAATGTATTATGCTAAGGGAAATAAGTCATAGAAAGACAAATATCGTATGATTTCACTCATATGTGGAATTTAAGAAACCAAACAGATGAACCTAGGGGAAGGGAAGGAAAAATAATATAAGATAGAAACAGAGAGGGAGGCAAACCAAAAGGTTCTTACCTAAAGAGAACAAGCTGAGGTTCCTGGAAGGAAGGTAGGTGGGAGATGGGCTAAATGGGTGATGGGCATTAAGGATTACTTGTTGGGATGAGCCCCAGGTGTTTTATGTAAGTGAGGAATCACTAAATTCTACACCTGAAAACAATACTATGCTATTTTTTAACTAACTTGAATTTCAATTTTTTAAAAATGTCTTTATTTTATTATATGGATTAATAGTATATTTTATTTAAGTTTTTTTAACATTTCTCTTTTTTTAATATTTTATTTATTTATTTGACAGACAGAAACACAGCTGGAGAGGGAACACAAGCAGGGGGAGTGAGAGAGGGAGAAGCAGGCTTCCGGCCAAGCTGGGAGCCTGATGCGGGGTTCGATCCTGGGACTCCAGGATCATGACCTGAGCTGAAGGCAGTTGCTTAACCAACTGAGCCACCCAGGTGCCCCAACATTTCCTTTTTAAATTAAAACTGAAGTGTGTGCAAAGCTAAAGAAAAACTTCACAGGTTATTTAAATTACACACAATTTAACAGTCTATTCCAGCGAGTGCCTAGGGTAAAACAGTCCATGAGGTTGGGGAGTGTGGAATGTTTGGGGTCTACTGATAGAATTCATGGGAAAAAGAAGGAATTTTTTTTTTGCTGCTACCAATTCTCTCATGTATGGAAACTTCATATATTTTAACTGAACACATTGGTATGTCTTCTATATCTCTATGAAAACATTTATATTGTGAAAGTTTTATATTTCTAATTTCAAATACTAAACCATCCTGTACAAATTCCCTGGGGGGGTAATTTATCAAGAAAATGTATAAGGCAATTGGAGATTATGTTTTACCAACAAAGTCTTCATAAGAAACTAGTCAGGTCTAAATTCTGACTTGAACAGTTAAAAATCATCTAAGTACAAAAGAATGTACAAATTCTAAGATGTATTTATTTTTAAAAAGTGAAGTGCAGTGCCTCTAGTGAGCTATAAACAAACAGCAAAAAGAGCCAGTAAGTTAAAAATGGCTGTCTGGCATAATTCTTTCCTTGTGTCTGAAACAGTTCCACATATTTCAAATATAACCAAAAAACTGGAGGTAAGCATGATTATATACATTATACATTATATTATATGGGTTACTTGGGGTGTCTCTGGTTGTTGCAAAGGCATCTACAATATGTCCTGTACAAATTCACTCTTGTTTTCATTTGTTATAGAGCTTCACTCCTCTCCTGGTCTTTTTAGGAAAGCAGAGTTCTGTTTCCCTCAGCACCTCCCAGCAGAGATGGGAGAATGGCTCCTCTAAAAGTTCTAGGGCTCCTACTAAAATGTTCCTGGATGTTTAATCATTCCTGGATCATTAAAAGGGAGGATGGCCTCCCGGGACCTACTGAATGCTGACTAGCTGCTGTTGGTGTGTAATCATGAGGAGGGGAACTAAAACTAGATGGCAGTCTTCAAATGCCAGCTCTGTCTCCTTCTGTGTGTCCCATTAATCTACCTCTAAACACATTTATACTCTCACTCTAACTCTCCCAACCACTGGATCCCCCAGTCTTCTTTCTGAGGATGAAGTATCCTAGCTCTTCATCTTTACTCTCATCCATGACACTGAAATAAATTTAAATCCTTATTTTATTTTGGCCCTTCACTTTTGTTATCTGGCACCAAGCTTCTGGATGTAAAACAAAGCAAAACAAAACAACGAAACCTCTTTTTTCTCTCTCAAAAAACTGGTCTTGAAAATCAAGAGCCTGTGTCTTTAAAACCCCACAAATGTTAAAGACTTTTTAAAAACTCATTGATTTTTTTGTTGTTGTTTCTGAACTCTTTTGTGCCCTACCTTCCCTGGGGCAAATAATTAAATGCCTTACTGAACTCAATGGACTCAATGGGATCAAAAGAATGTGGGAGAGTTAGGGGAAGGATAGAGAAGAATATTAATATTGGTTAATGTCATCCAAATGTCATTCCACCCACAAGAGTATCTATTCAAATGGCCCTCTGGGCTGACCTGAATTAGTGATGAAGATCTGACTCAGAATTGCCACCTATAAATGTACCAATAGCCAAGGGTTATGTGCTACAAAGTCTCTACCTGATATTAGTCTTCACTGTACCTGGTGAATATTGGAGCTCATCAAAGTATCACTCTAAACTGTAACCAGGTGATTGACAGTAACAAGAAAACAACAGCTAAATCACAAAAAGCTCAAAGAATTAGACTCTTCAAGGGAAAACAACATCACTTACTAGCGATTTGTCTTTTTTTTAAGATTTTATTTATTTATTTGAGAGAGAGAATAAGAGCATGAGAGGGAAGAAGGTCAGAGGGAGAAGCAGACTCCCTGCAGAGCTAGAAGCCCGATGTGGGACTTAATCCCAGGACTCCAGGATCACGACCCGAGCTGAAAGCAGTGGCTCAACTAAATGAGCCACCTAGGTGCCCCACTAGCGATTTGTCTTGTCCAGAATTATCTTCCAATTATATACCGGTGCTTCTAAGCAGATGTTGTCACTACTTCACCCTTTCTCATCCCAGAATTTCTATAATAAACTTCCAATAGCAACTTACCTGAGTGAGCCTCTGCGTCTTATAACTTGAAAGAGCTTAAATAATTCAGGCTGACTGTAAATCCATTATTCAAACACAATACTTCAGTGAAGCTTCTGTTTACATCCCATGTGACCTACCTATGGTAGAATATTAACAGTGGCTCACAATTTGTTCATGTTTCCCTGTATCTACAACCTCAAATAGCAGAATACCCCTTCAAAAAGTTCAAAATGTATCGAAACTAAATAATATATATTTAAACTGTTGTGTTTAAAGAGTGTGGTAAATACCAAATTTGGGATAATGGATACCTGAAAGTAGAGGGGAATGGTGGAAGCAGAGGAATGCAATAGAGGAGCTTATGAACAGTAAGCTAATTTTACAGATGTCTTCTGGGTTTGGGTGGTGGGTTCTTGGGTGTTCATTATGTAATGAACAGGTAAAAATGAAGTCCAAACAAGAACAAGTGATGATAATGCATCATCAACCAAATTATGTTTGATCAGTTCTGTTTGACTGAGGCTCCACAAAATTAACAAATAAATGAATGGTAAAGTTACATAAATAAATGCAAACAAAAAAGTAATCAGAGTGTTAGTCTTAATATATCAGTTTAACTGAAATTCAAGTAATAAGTTTTAAAGGAGACAAAGAAAGGTATTTTATAGTTTTAAATGGTAAAAAAGTAAACCAAATATTATAGTACTAAAGAAGAGAATACAAGTTCTTTTTAACTCATCCTGAAAAATCTTAAAATATTTTAAAAGCCAGTAATATGTTAGCCACAAAAAACATCTCAACAAACTACAAAATGCAGAAATAGGACAAGTGATATACCTTTCTCTGATGAGAATACATCTAGACATCAATAATAAAATGAAAAAGAAAAGGTCTTTATCGACTAAAACTTTTTAAATGCTTTCATATACCAGTTAAGTCAAAGAAGGAACACTAACCAAATTGCAGAATATTTAGAAAATAGTCATTTAAAATTATATACCAAGACTTATGGGATGTAAGTGGAAAGAATACAAATAAATAATTTAAATAAAAGGAGAGAGATGAAACATGAGACTTTGGACACAGAAACAAACTGAGGGTCTTGGAAGGGAGGGGAGTGGGGGGACAGGTGAGCCCGGTGGTGGGTATTGAGGGCACATATTGCATGGAGCACTGGGTGTGGAGCATAAGCAATGACTATTAGAACGCTGAAAAAATAAAATAATATAATAAATACATACATACATAAATGTTTGATTATTTTGCTTAAAACATGAGAAAGAAATCACAACAAACATAAAAGGAAATGATAAGGATAAGAGATGTCAATAGCATTATTAATTCAAAACTATCTCTTTATTAAGATTGACATAGATATAGTTTCACTTACTTGTGGAGCATAAGGAGTAGCATGGAGGACATTAAGAGAAGGAAAGGAAATGTAAACTGGGGTAAATCAGAGAGGGATATGAAGCATGAGAGACTGTGGACTCTGAGAAACAAACTGAGGGTTTTGGAAGGGGGTTAGGGGATGGGTGAGCCTGGTGGTGGGTATTAAAGAAGGCAGGTATTGCATGGAGCACTGGGTGTGGTGTATAAACAATGAATCTCGGAACACTGAAAAAAATAAAAAATAAAATAAAATAATAAAATAAAATAAATTATTAAAAATACCCCATTAAAAAAAAAGAATGAAATATATAATCTCTGAATTAACCAAATCAAGAAAAGTGGGGAAAGCACAAATAAACAATATATGCAATAAGCAAAGAAATTAAAAGAATGATAAAGGGCTATTTTATTAAACTATACATAAACAAATTAAAAAGTTGGCATGAATTAGATAATTTTCTAGGAAATGTAACTTACCAAAGTAATCAAAAAGAAAGCAAGCATATAAAATGTTGGATTTCCACAGAGAAAAAAAGGTAAATTTTATCCAATGGCTATTTCATAAAGTGCTACTGAAGATACTTCCAAAGTGTGGAAGTGTCTTCAGTCCAGGTTCTCCAAGAAGCAGATGTGCAAACAAGATTTGAAATGTACACAATCTATTGGAGAACTTCCTGTGAGAGATACAGTGTGGTGGAGCAAGAGAAGACAGGGGGAGGCTTCAGACCTCAAAGCAGGTAGAACACCTCTGATAATGGCAAGAGGAAGAACAAGAATTGTCTAGCAAGAGCCTCAGACTGGAAGGTATTTCCAAGAGTCTCTTGGTCAGGTCAGTGGGAAATCACACATATGTTGCTCTTATAAGGAGTCACACATCCATCAGAAATGGCCAATTTCTAGCATCCCTGTCACCGGCTCAGAAACATTTTTCCAGAAATTACCTTCCATCTAGCCTACATCATCACTTTTCCTGCTTTCACTAGGTCATTCTGATTAGCATGCAAACACACTGTATTATCTCTCATCTTATAAAAGTATTTCCTGATACCCTCTCCCAGAACAGCCACTACCTCATTTCTGTACTGTCTCTGACACCAAAACTTCTCCAAAAAAGTTGCCTATGTGTACTGTACTTGTCTCTCTTCCAATTTTCTCTTGAAAGCAGTTCATTTGTTTTTGTATCTCCACCACTACAGCAAAAGCATATTTGTCAAGTTCACCAGTGACCTCCAAGATCTCTGAAACCAATGGTCAATTCTCAGCACTCGTCATATATGACAGATCTACAGAGGTGTTTTCATTCTTCTCCTTTCTCTTCTTCATATATATATATATATATATATATATATATATATATACACACATTTACTAGCAATTCATATATATGCGCACACACACACACTTCTTGATTCAACAGTGCTTGTAAATTTAGATGTTTCTTAAGTCAAAATTATAGAATGTGCAGCATTTTAGAATGTGCAATTATAAAATGCTGCACATTCAGAGAGACCCAGTTTTTATTTGTCTCCTCACCGGATTTATACTTTCCCCTATGATAGTCATTTTAATTGTTTGTTAAACATTTTATGTTTGAAAATATAACATAAGTATTCATATTTCATTAAGTGTCTTATAAAATGCCAGTACAGTGAACATTCTCTTCCCACCCTTTCTTCTTTCTTCTGTCTTTCACACAACACGCCTTGTGACTCATTCCATAGAAATGTCTACCAACCATATTTGTTCATCTCCCTTTCACTCCATCTCTCCAACCTGCTACAGAGCATGACCTTGTACAGCTGTTCCGTGTTTATTCAAACAACACATATTTGATGGGCTTTTGCTTACAAAGAATGCTACAGCAAATGCCCTCGTGCCAGGATGACCGATCCTCCAGGTTTACCTACAACAGATAAGTTTCCTGACAATGGGAGGCTTCCGGCGTGAACACCAGGAAACTCCTGAGCCCATCAAAACAAGTGAGCCACCCTAGTAAGCGCACATCTTTTCAGAGTCCACTGATATCCTTGGAGGTTTTTTTTTTTTTTGTAATTGAAGTACATGGTAAGTCTTTCTATTTGTTCATATACACTTGTTTGTCCTTCAAGTGCACTTTAAGGTTACTTTGTCAAATTGCTCTTGAACATTTTTTATTAGGTTTAATTCTCAGGTCATTTTTCTTTTTTGACACTATGGTAGATGAGATCTTTTCTACCATTACATTTTTAATTGATTTTTTGTTTTCATGCATTCTATAAAAGCCATTGATTTCTATAAATCTAATTTTACTTCCCACTTCGAAGTGTTGACCAAGCCTCCAGGCACCCTTTCCCTGTAAGGTAACTTTCCCCCAGAGCATCCTTGGAACTCCTTACTGGGTCCTCTCTGTCTGTCCTTCCAATTAGCAAAGGGAAAAAGAGAGGTAGGTTTGCAAGTGACACATGTCACTTCTGATCAGATTCTATTAGCTATAATTCAGGTAGTGCCCCTGACTAATGGCAGAGATACTGGAGAATAAGCCTTCATTTGTGCCTAGAATGGAGAAGAGAACAGTAAGTCTCTACCTCAACACTGCACTGGAACACTAATGCCACAAAAGCACAGTTTTGAATTTTTGATTCTTTAAAAAACCTCAAACACCTTGAACAGCACCTACCATATATTAGGTGCCCAAGAAAGACATGTTGACTAAGTAATGAACAAGTCCTTAACATGAAGACATGCATCTGTCTCAGCCCACTGTGCTAAGCACTGAGGAAACACTAAATTCACATTAAATTCAGGATGGCAGAGATACTCTCATCTTTTTTATTTAATACTCTGTAGGAGATATTCACCAATGCAATTAAAAAAAAGAAAGTAAAATTGAGATGAAATTACCACTACTTTCAGAAGATACAATATTCTATCTGGAAAGTTCAAGAGAAACCATTTTAAAAACTAGGAAATTATAAATGGATCCAGTAGGATTATTTTTGGGAGTCAGAATAAGATAACTTTTTAAATTAAAAGAATACATAGAAAACCTTGGAAACAGAAAAGCAATATGGGAGAACTATCCATACCAGATATGTACCAAAAAGACTGTATTTAAACTATGCAATATTACCAGAGGAAAAGAAAGACTGGAATAAGAATATTAGAAATAGACATGATTCGTACAGAACTTTAGAATATGAAGAGTGGCATCATCAGCCAATTGTGAAAAAAATAAAATATTCAAAAAATAGCATTGGGAAAACTGGACAGCAATCTGGGGAAAAAAGAAAGTTGCATTTATTGTTTGTATTTCACCTAAGGGTTAATTGCAAACAGGTCAAAATTTAAATGGGCAAAATATGACATTAAAAAATACCAAAAGGAAACATGAGATAATCCTTCATTGAACCACTATACATTCAAAGGTTTTCTAAGTATAAGACAATATACAGAAATGATGGATATATTTCACACAATCAAAATAAAAAATTCTGTCTCACAAAAAATAAAAGATCGGTGGATGACTTTAAAATGTGCCTTATTTTTAAATACAGTCACATTCTGAGGTACTGGGAAATAAGACTTCAACATACAAATTGTGAGGGAACACAATTCAGTCCATTACACAAAGAAAAGGCTAGTCTCCCCAATATATAAGGAGCCCTTCTAGGAATTCACAGAGCATTCTCTTTTCCCTCCCCTCTTATATGGTCTGGATAATCATTGCCAGATCATTCCCTCAGACCAAATCCACCTGGGCCTGGTATTGTAAATAACATTTTATTGGAACACAGCTATATGCACTTGTTTATATATTATCTAGAGTGGAGTTAAGAAAGAGGCCTTATCACCTACACTGCCTAAAGTATTTACTGTCCAGGCCTTTACTGAAAATGTTTACCTACTTGTTGTCTAGGGCACATAAAGAATGGAGGTTAGAGAATGCTGAGATCAGCCAGTTATATTGGGAATAGCGTGAACTTACATCCCAGTGTGCTTGGGACAACACCTATTATTTCAGCATACTTACTAATTGCATATATTCTTTGCCTCTCAGAAGTCACCTGGATTGAACATGGCAGGGTCACTATCTGGGTTGAATTTTGACCCCTAAAAAGATATGCTGAAGTCCTAACTCCTAGTACCTGTGAATGTGATCTTAGTTGGAAATAAGGTCTCTGTAAGTGTACTCAAGTTGAGATGAGGTCATTAGAGAGTACCCTAATCCAATATGATTGTGTCCTTATTTAAAAAAAAAAAGGAAAATTTGGGCATAGACACAGAGAGGAAAATACCAAATGAAGACAGACAGACACACAGACACAGAAGAAAGATGGCCATGTGATGACAGAGACAGAGACAATCACCAGAAGCTATTAGAGGCAAGGAAGGGTTCTCCCCTACAGGTTTCAGAGAAAGCCCATCCCTGCCAACAGCTTGGCTGTGGACATCTAGCCTCCAGAACTGGGAGAAAATACATTTCTGTTGTTTTAAGCCCCCCAGTTTGTGGTCCTTTGTCACAGCAGTCCCAGGAAATTAATACAGTCACCTCAATTAATGAGGACCTTGAACCTGAGGAAAATAACTTAACAGTCAGGGATCATTATTAGTTAGAACATCCTGGATAAAGATGTGTAGAAGCTAGAGGTAAGGACGTCAGTTAAGAAGTTGTAAAAACAGGAGACATCAGAATTAATTGCGGCCTTGTTGCAAACAGACCCAAGCCCATTTAGTGATGTTGCTTTTTGAAATTGTTCAGTATTTTACCAGTGATGAGCAACCTCCATATACCATCGGTGTTTTTTTAAGGCTTGATTTAATTATTTGAGAGAGAGAGATAGAGGTGAGAAGGGGGAAGGTCAGAGGGAGAAGCGGACTCACCGCTGAGCAGGGAGCCTGATGCTGGACTTGACCTTGGGACTCCAGGATCATGACCTGAGCCAAAGGCCGTCACTTAAGCAACTGAGCCACCCAGGTGCCCTACAATCTGTTTTTTTAAAATAGATGATTTCATGTTATTCTCTTTTAAATTCTTATGTGTATTTTTTTGGTGACGTTTATATCAACCTAATGGCGATGTATAAAATCTAATGTCTGTTAAGAATGGAAATTTGTGTCATAGTCTTTGACATCAGCTTGCCTCATTTCGAGGTGGTATATTACAATTAAAGTCTCAACCCAAATACTGCCAAACATGCAGGCAGTTAGTAACAAACCAACAAGGTCTATCCTTCGTTTGGTGAAGTACTACGCCTTGGACGAGAAGTCTGCATAAAAGATTCACTTGAGGCACATGAACTGGCCAGGTCCAGCTGACTCTGGGAATGCTACCCCAGAATCTTTGTTAACCGCAGCACACTTGGCTAAACAGAAACTTGGGAAGGGTTTCACCTGCCCATGAAGGGCCAGAGTTAACTGTTCATTCATTTCTAACCAGTGTCTCTATATTGAAATATCATTCATTTTACCAAAGCAAAATGATTTCCAATAGCAGATATGTAAATTATTAAGACTACTTGTACTGCTTTTATGTGAAACAACTGAAGCCAAAACAGGAGAACGTACTTTAATTAGATTGGTCTGAAGCCAATTAGCCACACCTGAAGTATGAATGCTTAATTAGGGCATTTCAAAGTTAACCAAGAGTATAGGATTAAATATCAGCTTCTGTGCCAAGGTACTCAAAAGAAAACTAGAGACTATATGGCAAATCTGAGCTAAGGGTGTAAGAAAATAGCTTTTTCTACCTGACCTTATTTTTCTGGCAACAGAGCAAAAAACAGGCTTAAATTGAGATTTGATTGATCTAGGTAAAACTCAAAGCCTGATAGGCCTTGAGGTTTGCTACCATTATGATGACCATCTGTCTGAGTGTGTGTATGAGATCCTACCTGAAAGTCAGGTCTCAGTGTCCTGTGGAGCAGCCTTCCAGTTTCAACATGAGTGTAGTAAAAACCATTGAGGGAGTTCATCAAGAGGATGTGACTGTCCCTAGACCCCCTAGACTGGTAGACCCGTGGACCTAGGCAATCAAAGATGCCTCCCTCCCTCCCCTGTCTTTAGAATGTGCTTCCACTGGCCTGCCCCCGACTTACCCACCAGGAGTGTCTGCCTCTTTCTCAAGGGGTAGCTGTTTCAGATTACACCCAGGAAGCTGCCCTAGTTGTGAACTAACAGCAATGTACATGCAAGAACAATTTTTGTATATTTTTAAATTATTGTCAGCAATTTCTGACCTGTGTGTGTGTTTCTGTCTAACTACTATCTAAAGGCTTCTGTGTTTACTATAAAAATTAGAAGTAAAAAAACAGCGCGGCAGACCCCTCCCCCAGAAGGTGAGCCGGAAGAACGAGAGGACAATACCAAAACTGTAAAAACCCCAACATCGGGTGAAAGGCAGTATATTAAGCTCCTGGTACTACCCCAAAAGCTGTACAATTTATAGATACAGATTTTCACTTTATGTTCTCTTTTAACATTTTTCTATTTTTACATTTAAAGTTCTCACTTTAAATTTAAAATTCATTCTTATGGTTTTTGTTCTTTTAATTTTTAACCCACTTATTATTACAACGTGAAACTTAATATAACACTCCATAATAACTTTTACCTTGAAATTTTTTCAAACACATACCTGTTGTTGTTGTTGTTGCTTCTTTTGTTTGTTTGTTTTTTGTTTTTTTCCTTTCTTCTCTCTTCTTTCCTTTATTCTTTTTTCTTTTAAATATATATATAGTTATAAGCTTCAAGGTAATCCTTCATTCCTATTCAGTACTACCCCTATATGCAAACCAGTTTTAATCTCCCAATATCTTTAGAAAGTGGACTCCTCCAACAATAATAACAAGACAAACCCAGGAGGATCTGAAATATGTTCCTTGCCCAGAAGGAGCGTTCACACTCACCTTCCTGCCCTATTCTTCTGTCAGTGTTTCTGTGTAATTGCTTTGGCCTTTGTAATATATAAATACTGGTCTTGGGGGTCATTCAGGTTGGGCTTAGCTTTTTCATCTCTTCAATTTTCATTTACTCTTGATGGTCTTTTTCTTTACTCTGTTGTAGTTTTGTACCATATAAAACCTACCATTAGGGCCCACTCTGGCCAGGTTTTTTTCTTGCTTCCTTTCTCTTCTTCTCTCTCTTTTTTTTTTCTTCTTCCTTTTCTTTGGCAATGTCTGATTGCTCGGAAAACTTCCAACGAGCAATTCACCTGGATAGTGGTTGATATATTCACCTATACATCCCCTCAACCACTCCTTGCCAAAATGACTCAGAGAAGGAACAACCAACAGAAGAAAAACCCAGAGACTGCAACCCTGGTCACAGAATAACTGGAAATGAACATAAACAATATGACAGAAATGGAATTTAAGGTAGCAATCCTCCAAGCAATGGCTAAGTTGCAAAAGAACATTAATCTCAAAACAGAAGCACTAATGACAGAAGTGAAAGCCAAACAGGCAGAGGTTAGAAAGGCTATTAATGAGATGCAATCTAATTTAATACGCTAACAGCTAGAGTAGGTGAGGCTGAAGATCGTATTAGTGATTTAGAAGACACATGGATTAAGGAGAAGGAGCAAGAGAAGTCTTAGAACAAACAGATAAAATCCCATGAAAATAGAATTAGAGAAATAAAAGATGCCATGAAACGCTCCAATATCAGAATTATTGGCATCCTCGAAGGAGCTGAGAGACAGAGAAGACTAGAAGATATAGTTGAACAAATCCTGGATGAAAATTGCCCTAACCTGGGGAATGAAATAAGTGTTCGTGTCCTAGAGACAGAGAGGACACCCCCCAAGATCATTGACGCCAGAAAAACCTCCAGGCACATACTTGTGAAATTCACAAATTATAAATTCAAAGAATATGTCTTAAGGGCAGCTAGGGGGAAGCGATCCCTTGCGTATAGAGGGAGGACCATCAGAATAATGTCAGACCTATCCACAGAAACCTGGCAAGCCAGAAAGGGCTGGCAAGACATATTCAGGAAGTTACATGACAAAAATATGCAACCAAGGATAATGTAACCAGCAAGATTGGCTTTCAAAATGGAAGGAGAGATAAAGAGCTTCCAGGACCGCCAAGGTCTAAAAGATTATGCAACCACCAAGCCATCACTACAAGAAATATTAACAGGGGTTCTATAAAAGAGAAATGAACCCAAGAGTGACACAGAGCAGAAATTTACAGAGGTAATCTATAGAAACATGAACTTCACAGGCAACATGATGTCAATAAAAACATATCTATCAATAATCACTCTCAAGGTGAATGGCCTAAATGCCCCCAATAAAGAGGCACAGGGTTGCAGACTGGATAAAACGACAGGACCCGTCCATATGCTGTTTACGAGAGTCACATCTTGAATCTAAAGACACTTCCAGATTGAAAGTGAGGGGATGGAGGACCATCTTTCATGTCAACGTACCTCAAAAGAAATCTGGGGTAGCAATTTTCATATCAGACAAATTAGATCTTAATCTAAAGAATGTAGTCAGAGACACAGAAGGATATTACATCATTCTCGAAAGTTCTATACATCAAGAAGATCTCACAATTATACATATTTATGTCCCCAACATGGGAGCAGCCAACTACATAAGCCAATTGTTAACCAAAATAAAGAGTCATATTGTCACAAATACATTAACTGTCAGAGATCTTCACACACCACTCTCACCAATGGAAGATCATCTAAACAGAAAATCAACAACGAAACAAGAGCTCTGAATGACACATTGGACCAGATGGATCTCAAAGATATATTCATAACATTCCAACCTAAAACAGCAGAATACTCATTTTTCTCGAGTGCACATGGAACTTTCTCCAGAATAGACCACATACTAGGTCAAAAATCAGGGCTCAACCGATACCAGAAGATTGAGATTATTCCCTGCATATTCTCTGACCACAATGCCTTGAAACTGGAACTCAACCACAACAAAAAGTTCAGAAAAAAATCAAACACTTGGAAGCTAAAGACTATCCTGCTCAAGATTCTCTGGATCAACCAGAAATCAAAGAAAAACTGACACACTTCGTGGAAACCAATGAGAATGAAGATACATCAATCCAAAACCTATTAGATACAGCAAAGGCAGTCCTAAGGGGGAAATACATAGCCATCCAAGCTTCACTCAAAAAAATTGAAAAATCCCAAATACACCAACTCTCATTACACCTTAAAGAACTGGAAAATCAACAACAAATTAAACCAACCCCACACACAAGATGGGAAATAATTAAGATTAGAGCAGAGATTAATGAATTAGAAACTAGAGATATAGTAGAACACATCAAAAAAACTAGAAGCTAGTTCTTTGAAAGAGTTAATAAGATCGATAAACCATTGGCCAAACTAATCCAATAAAAAAGAGAGAAGACCCAAATTAATAAAATTATGAATGAAAGAGGAGAGATCATGACTAACACCCTGGAAATAGAAACAATCATCATAAATTACTATCAACAGTTATATGCCAATAAGTTTAACAGCCTAGAAGATATGGATGCATTCCTGGAAACCTATAAACTTCCAAGAGTGAAACAGGAAAATTAAAAATCTGAATAGACCTATATCTAGTAACAAGATTGAAGCAGTGATCAAAAACCTCCCAAAAAACAAGAACTCAGGAACTGACGGCTTCCCTGGGGAATTCTACCAAACAATCAAAGAAGAAATAACACCAATTTTCCTGAAGCTGTTTCAGAAAATAGAAACAGAAGGAAAACTTTCAGACTCTTTCTATGAAGCCAGCATTGCTCTAATCCACAAACCAGACAAAGACCCCATCAAAAAGAACTTCAGACCAATATCTCTGATGAATATGGATGCCATGATTCTTAACAAGATGCTTCCTAAGAGGATCCAACAATACATTAAAAAGATTATCCACCACAACCCAGTGGGATTTATCACAGGGATGCAAGGGTGGTTCAACACTCGCAGATCAATCAACGTGATAGAACAAATCAATAAGAGGAGACAGAAGAACCACATGGTACTCTCAATTGATGCATAAAAGGCATTTGACAAAATACAACATCCATTCCTGATTAAAACTCTTCAAAGTATAGGGATAGAGGGAATATTCCTCAACCTCATAAAATCTATCTATGAAAAACCCACAGCAAATGTCATTCTATATAGGGAAAAACTAAGAGCCTTCTCTCTGAGATCAGGAACAACACAAGGATGGCCACTCTCACCACTATTGTTCAACATAGTGTTAGAAGTCCTAGCAATAGTAATCAGACAACAGAAAGAAATAAAGCTATTCTAATTGAAAAAGAAGTCTAACTCACTCTCTTTGCAGATGACATGATACTCTATGTGGAAAACCCAAAAGACTCTACCCCCAAACTACTAGAACTCATACAATAATTCAGTAATGTGGCAGGATACAAAATCAATGCACAGAAATCAGTTCCATTCTTATACATTAACAATGACAATGCAGAAAGTGAAATCAGAGAATTGATTCCGTTTACTCTAGCACCAAAAACCATAAGATACCTAGGAATAAACCTAACCAAAGAAGTTAAGGATCTGTACTCGAGGAACTACAGAACACTCATTAAAGAAACTGAAGAAGACACAAAAAGATGGAAGAGCATTCCATGCTCATGGATCGGAAGAATAAACATTGCCAAAATGTCTATATTGCCCAGAGCAATCTATACTTTCAATGCCATTCCGATCAAAATTCCACCAACTTTCTTCAAAGCGTTGGAACAAACAATCCTAAAATTTATATGGAACCAAAAAAGACCCCGAATTGGCAAGGAATTGCTGAAGAAGAAAAACAAAGCTGGGGGCATCTCGTTACCTGACTTCAGGCTTTATTATAAAGCTGTGATTACCAAGAGAGCATGGTACTGGCACAAAAACAGAGAAATAGACCAATGGAACAGAGTAGAGAGTCCAGATATGGACCCACAAATCTGTGGTCAGATCATCTTCGACAAAGCAGGAAAAAATACCCAGTGGAAAAAGGACAGTCTCTTCAATAAATGGTGTTGGGAAAATTGGACAGCTAAGTATAGAAGAATGAAACTAGACCATTCTCTTACACCACACACAAAGACAAACTCAAAATGGATGAAAGACCTCAATGTGAGGCAGGAATCCATCAAAATCCTGGAAGAGAACATACGCAGTAAACCTCTTTGATATCGGCCACAGCAACTTCTTTCAGGACATGTCTCCAAAGGCAATGGAGACAAAAGCAAAAATGGACTTTTGGGACTTCATCAAAATAAAAAGCTTCTGTACAGCAAAGAAAACAGTCAACAAAACAAAGAGGCAACCCACGGAATGGGAGAGGATATTTGCAAATGACACTACAGACAAAGTGCTGATATCCAATATCTATAAAGAACTACTCAAACTCAACATCCAGAAAGAAGATGAACACATCAAAAAATGGGCAAGAGACATGAAGAGGCACTTCTCCATAGAAGATATATAAACGGCTAATAGAGACATGAAAAAATGTTCAGTGTCACTAGCTATCAGGGAAATTCAAATCAAAACCACACTGAGATACCACCTTACACCAGTCAAAATGGCCAAAATTAACCAGACAGGAAACAACAAGTGTTGGAGAGGCTGTGGAGAAAGGGGAACCCTCTTACACTGCTGGTGGGAATGCAAGTTGGTGCGGCCCCTTTGGAAGATGGTTTGGAGATTCCTTAAAAAATTAAAAATAGAGCTACCCTATGACCCTGAAATTGCACTAGTGGGTATTTACCCCAAAGATACAGGTGTAATGAAAAGAAGGACCATATGTACCCTAATGTTCATAGCAGCAATGGCCACAATCGCCAAAGTGTGAAAAGAGCCAAAGTGCCCTTCAACAGATGAATGGATAAAGAAGATGTGGCCTCAATCAGAAAGGATGAATATCCAACTTTTGTAGCAAATGGACAGGATTGGAGGAGAGTCTTCTGAGTGAAATAAGCCAAGTAGAGAAAATCAAGTATCACATGGATTCACTTACTTGTGGTGCATAAGGGGTAATATAGAGGACAGTAGGGGAAGGAAAGGAAATGGGAAGTAGGGTAATTTGGGGAGGGAAATGAAACCTGAGACTTTGGACTCAGAAACAAACTCAGGGTCTTGGAGGGGAGGGGGTGGGGGGCAGGAGAGCCTGGTGGTGGGTACTGAGGGCACGTATTGCATGGAGCACTGGATGTGGGGCATAAACAATGAATCTTGGACCACTGAAAAAAAAATAATATAAAAATAAAGAAATCCATGATTAAAGAAAGAAAATTAGAAGTATTTGTGTTGGTATTCTTTGTGACCATATTTATTGAGATAACTATTTTAACTTTCTTCTGGCTTGCACTTAAGATAGGAATCTTTTAAAATATATAAGATTTCTATTTCATACCAGACATAACTTGAGATGTGATCATTTTATTAATTTATCTGTTCTCCTACAGCATGCTGTGAAATTTCCACACTCCATTTTATTTCCATAGGCATTTGTTCACATGTAAATAACTCCTAGGATACCTAAATTTCTTTGATGATTTACCCCATTTTGAAACTAATTATTATACATTCTTAATTGTGAGACTTATTTTCATGAAAAAGATGGTTTGCCTGATTTTAATTCAGGAATAGTATCACCTGTAACTCAACACAGAGCTAAATCCTATATCACTTTTGATAAAACAGTGATAATTACTGGCTATTAGCTTAATAGACTGAATATGAGAAACATCTTTAGATTTTGGGTGTTTAGTTTTAATTGGGGGATTTTAGATGGGACAACGATTACAGCAAAAATTCTTATAGGAATGATATTAAGTTCCAGAAGGCAGAGTCATATTTCTAGGAGATAGGAAATTATACCTGTAGCATGATGGGCTCAGGGGAAGGGGCAGAGATGTTGAAGAGGCAATGGAGTATCATGGGGGGAAAACCCTAAGATTTCAGAGTGAGAATTAGAAGACCATTGTTGCTATTTATTAAGTGTTTAATCTTAGGCAATCCACTTATTTTGGAGACCCAGCATTCTTTTATTTCAGGTGGGGTAATCATACCTTTCCATGCTCCCAAGATTGTTGTGAAGTCCAATGAGGTAACATATGTAACATCAGTTCCATTCCCTCTTCACCATTGCCTCCATATTTTGAGCTTAACCTTCAACTCTTTCATTGATTACTCTGTTATTCTCCCTTCTTATTTTGAAAGAAAGAGAAGTAGATTAACATGCACACACACACAAAAACAAGAACTCATAATAGATTATGAACATCTTCCTTCAAGTACATTTATACTTTAAAATACTTTGCCTAGATTGGGCAAGTCTGTAGTGGCAGATTCCTCAAATTCTACCAGGAAGGGAGTTGGGTCTTTGGGGGACAAGTGTGTGCCTCAAATGACACCACCAAAGGAGTCATGAACTCAAAAGCATTTTTCTCAGTCCTAGCATAAGAGAAACCAACCACTTTAAATTTCAATTATTTATATATTGTCACTGCCGGGGTCCAGCCTTGGCAGAGATGTGGGTGCCAAACCATGGGATGTCTGGTAGGCGAAATAATGACATGGACACGGAAATATGATGCAAGCTGACAGACCTGAGGTCAGTCAGGAGAGACCTATGAAGCAGGCTCAGGCTCACGCATTGGACCTCTAGCTCTGGCTTTGGCCCCCATGCTTTGCTTCTCTTTAGGCTTCTGTCTCTCTTGCTCTCAGTCAGCTTCTGTTTCTGCTGCTCTCCTTGCTTCTCTGTTTCTCTCCTCACTTAGCTTCTGTCTCTATTTGCAGGCTCTCTGCCTTTTTCCCAGCCTTTTACTTTGCCTCTGGCTCTGCCTTTGTCTCTCTTGACTGACAAGGGCTCCAGTCTTTTATTATTCAAAAGTGAGGAAGTTGGGTGGTGCAGTTAAATCTTTTAACTGCTTTTTCACCCACCCTAGAGACAGGATTAGTATTGTTACTGCAGGGTACAGAGTGATTGCTAAAACTCACAGAAGTTGAGACCATTGAGGCAGAGGGACCATGGAATACAGATAAGAGTTACAGAGATATGATCACCAGGATGAGGATTAAATGGAACTATATGTCTTGGATAAGCACACAAAGGACACATTGCCCCGATCCACAGGATAAGTAGCTTTCCGGATTCTAGGTGGGGGAAAGCCCAAGGGGCTTTCATTCACATTCATGGGTACCTCCACCAAAGTTTCTGGTGGCTTGGGCATGGCAGGAGGGGCAGATCATGCACCATCCCCGACAATATATTTCTTTTTCTTCTTTTTTTTTCTTTCAAGATTTTATTTAAATTCAAGTTGGTTAATATACAGTGGTAGTACTGGTTTCAGGGGTAAAATTTAGTGATTCATCTTTTGCTTATAACACCCAGAGTTCATCCCAACAAGTGCCCTCCATAATGCCCATATTTATGTGTTTATTTATTTTTTTAACTTCACATTATTTTTTTTCCTATAAATTTTTTTTAAAGATTTTATTTGACAGAGAGAAACACAGCCAGAGAGGAAACACAAGCAGTGGGAATGAGAGAGGGAGAAGCAGGCTTCCCGCCAAGCAGGCAGCCCGATGTGGGGCTCGATCCCAGGACTCCGGGGTCATGACCTGAGCTGAAGGCAGAGGCCCAACCGCTGAGCCACCCAGGCACCCCTTATGTGTTTATTTTAAAGCAATACTGAAAAGTCAAGATTTAAGAAAAAAATTCACAGATGTAGTATTAGGTATCAGCTAGCTTTTTCTGTTAAGAACTTAACAGAAATAAGTACTTCAGGCTTTGTGGGCTATATGATTTCTGCCACAAGTGCACAACTAAGCATTGTAGCTCCAGGTAGCCATTGACAATATGTGAATGAGTAGACATGGCTGTGTTCCATTAAAAGTTTACTTACACAATCAGGCTATGAGCCAGATTTGGCCCACAGGTCATAGTTTTCTGACACCTATAGTATTCCATCCACTCCTACATCCTTCCCTTTTTTCCTTATCACACAAAAAGCAGGTTTCACAGGAGAAGAAATACTAGACATCATAACTTTATCTTTACTTACCAATTTGCATTTGGCCCCAAAGAGTGTGCAGAATTTTCTTGGCCTTGTGTTCCATATGCTCAATCCCTATTGCAAGCATGATGCCTGCAAGCTTTCCTACAACCAGCTAAAATAATGAGCAGGGACAAATGTGAACAAATCTTTTTCTCTACCTCTATTAGTGAAAACTCAGGTCCTTCGATGCAAAGGTGGGAAAGGCTTGTAAATCCTGCTTTGAAATGTGATAGTTCTCTTCTTTCTCTGGCTAAAGTGAAGGTACCTACAAATGTGTGCTTCCTGTACATTTGAAACCTCAGAGTTCAGTGTACCAGCACTTACTGAGAACCAACTGCCTGTAGAACTGTATGGGAATGCAAAATTAGATTAAAGATCCAACAGCCTACTTGGGAAAGCAGAACACATACACAGAAGAAAAATACTAAACAACACTTACAAAGCTAAACATCAGAGAAGTACATCTTTATAAAGTAGAGGCTGACAGCATCATTGCTTAGAGGCGACTCTATAGAGGAAGGATCAGAGTTAGGCAAGAGATTCTAGAGGAAACAAAGTGGAATGACACTACCTCCCTCCCCTAATTCTTTCCAATACAGAAGAAAAGAATCTTCCAGGAGAAAGGAAAGCCAATTTCCTTTGCTAACAATTCTTACCTTAAGCCCAGAGGTGGTAAGTATGCTTAAATGCTGATAAAGATGCTGATAAAGATGGGAAGTATGCAGATCAATAGTAACATCCTTACAGACAGGTTTATTTTCAAATTTCATATATAATTCAGTTGGATCAAAAAACTGATTGGCTGGTCAACACACAAAGCCTATTTAATCCCCAAATCCCACACAACTCATTTGTGGACACACAGTGTACATTTCAACATCTACATGAGATTTTGAAATTGTACAAATTGTATTTGGAATATAACTTGGAACTTTTCTTTCACACTATGAGTTTTTTATGTTATATTGAGCTGAATGAATATAAATACAATATTTTCATATGTAAACACTGAGCAAAAAATTTATTGAGGGAGGGGTTCCTGGATCATTCTGTCATATAAAGATCTGAATCTTGGTTTCACCTCAGGTCATGATCTCAGGGTTGTGGGATTGAGACCCACATCAGGCTCCATGCTGAGCTTGGAATCTGCTTGAGATTCACTCTCTCTCTCCCCCTCCACCAATCCCCCACTCATGCTCTTTCACTCCCTATCAAATAAATGAATCTTTAAAATATATACATACAGGAGGGGGGCAAGATGGCAGAGAAGTAGAGGACCCTGTTTCAAATGGTCCCCTGAAAGGAGCTAAGTATCTACCAGAACACTCTGAACACCCATGAAATCAGCCTGAGATGTAAGACCACGCACTTCTGGATCTCTACGGGGCAAAAGAGCATCAGCAGAGAGGTAAAGCAGAGAGGAGTGTGTGGACTGATTTCAGAGGAGAAACAGAAGGGGGAGGGAGCCACCAGAAGCAATCCCTTGGAAAGTAATACCCCAATACAAAAGTGCTCTGGGCTTGGGGACCAGCATCAACTTGCAGTCTGGTTAAAAACACTCAAAAGCAAAAGGTCTTAAGAGACAACTGGGGGAAGCTGATGGCCGCTGGCAGGGACATAAAACTGCAATCCTAGGTGGTTGGTAGAAGGTGTTCCCCAACGCTGAGTAAACCTGGTGGCAGAGGGAACCCGAGTCCACATTTGCACCATGCTTGGGATGGGCCTGTGCAACCCCCATCGGAGGTTACTCTTCCTACAGACTTCAGTATGACATGTGGGACCGTGATGTCCTAGTGCACCCAGAGTGGGTGTGGGCTACAGAGAGCATCCTGACAGCGATAAGTTCGAACAAACCAGTTTCTGTGGCATGGGGGTGAAGGGACAAGAGGGGGCCTTGGGTGCCATTCTGGCTGGTGACTGGAGGTGGCCGGTACCTGTGAGAGGTGGTGGGGTGCGGGGG